>PVKB01002612.1:0-264511 GCA_004027205.1 Ctenodactylus gundi | reverse complement strand
TCTGCTTTGGGACAATCTGTCACTGTGAAAATACTTCCAGAATATTAAAATCCTGCTTTATCTTCAGTAGTGTGGTAGAAAATACTCATGTCTACCTCAGTATTTCATACAAATAATATATAATTATTGGGATGCTCCTATCCATTATAAAAAACCCTCATGTCCTAGATTCCAGATTTTACTTCCAATTATTTCCCTATACTCATTTTTGTGAACAGAAAAGCTGAATTTTTATCTGTAAAAGTGTCATGTGGCAATCAAGACTAGTGAACTCTAACCATCAACAACCTCACATTTGGACTGATGAACGTAGCAGTTATAAAACAAAACATCTTATATCTTTGTGATATTAATCAGTGTTCTTTTTTCTTAATCGCTATCAACTAAGTCTAAGTCACCTTCATTTCTTAGTGAAATTATTGCAGTAATTCTTAATTGTTCTGATTATACTTACATTACATTCTATAGTTGCTTATTCTTATGATTATCACTGTAACTCGCCTTCACCATCTCTTTCAGCCTGCAGGGAACATCCCCTAGCTCTTAAGTTTAAAGTTCAAGAGCCTTAACATGACCTAGAAGATTCCATGTAATCTGGAAGATATTATTATTTGACTTAATACAGTAAGTAAGAAACATCTTCCCTCACCAATGATAGAACACAAAGATAGAGGAAATGGTGCATACTCTCTCTCCTTGGGGTAGAGCGTCCATCTTGTGTTGGCTTTGGACATTGGAGCCCCTCGTTTTCACATTTTCAGATGATGAGATTTGAAAGAGTATCCCTCCTTGATTCTCATAATTTTGGCTTTAAAGTGTGGGAGGATGGCTTCACCACTGGCTTCATTTGATCTCAGAGCTTTGGGCTTGAACTAAATTGTACTATTGGCTTGGTCTCACAACAATCCCTTCTGCCTCAGCCTCCCGAGTGCTGGGATTACAGGTGTGCACCACCACATCCACCGTATGTGGTGCTGCAGAACCGAACTCAGGTACTTAGCGCTTTACTTAACACTCGGTTTTGCAGTTATTTTAAATGGCATCGCTCCCTTGATTCCTACTTCAGATAATTCACTATTGGTTTATAACAATATTATTTGTTTATTTTCTGTCCTGAAACTTTGTTGAGCTTTTTTATTGGCTCTGGTTTTTTTTTTTTTTTTTTTTGGGGGGGGGGGGTCGAGTCTTTGTGGGTTTCTACATTTAAAATTATGTCATCTACAAACAGTTGCAACTTGGCTTGCTAGTTTCCAGTGCAAACGCTCTTCATTTCTTTTCCTCACATGATTGTGGGGACCATGACTCCTACCATAGGTTAGCTACCTGTAGTAGAAGTGGTCATCCGTGTCTTGTTCCAGAACCTAGAGAAAACCTTTTTATTTTTGCAGCTTAGAGTGTTAGCTGTTAGCTAATTATACACAGCCTAATTTATTCAGGTCTTTCATGAAAGGACTTTCTGTATCTAATGAGATGAACTTTTCCTCCTTAATTCTGTTGATGAGTTGTAATGTATCTATTCACTTGTTTATGATAAATCATCTTTTCAACCTGAAATGTATCCCAGTAGATCGAGTGGATAATCTTTAAAATGTGCTGTTGCGTTCAATACATTAGTATTTTCTTGAGACTTTTTGCATTTATGTTTGTTAAGAACGTTCCCTTATAGTTTTCTCTTTTATTCTGCCCTTGTCTAGTTTGGGTAGCAAGATCATGCTTGTCTTACAGGGTAAGTTTAAAGGAATTCCTTCTACTTTAAACTATTTGAACAATTTAAGGAAAATTGGTGTTAGTTCTTTTTGAATTTTTGGCAAAATCAACAATGAAGTCATCTGGCCCTGGTATTTGGTATTTAGTATGAAGTATTGTAGATTCGTTCTTGTTAATAATTCTGAATCTGTCAGATTTTCTATTTCCTTATTATTAATCTTAGTAAGCTATAGGTGTCTAAAATATTAGTCTCTTTGCTCTAGGTTATCAAATTTATTTGTATATAATAGTTCACTGTAATCTCTAATAATACTTTGTGTTTCTGTGCTATGAGTTGCAGGATCTCATATTTTCATCACAACTGATTTTGTTATTTGTCTTCACTCTACTTTTTCTCTATTTTATTTATTTATGCTCTGATCTTTATTGTTATTATTATATTTCCTTCCACTATTCCATTATTTCAAGGTTTCTTTTTTTTTGTAGTTCCCTGAGATGCAATGGCTTTTAGCTTTTTTGAAGTAGATGCTGCTTGCCATAAATTCCTTCAGTGTTGTTTTTGCAATATCCCACAAATTTTGGTATGTGATGTTTCTGGAAATTTTGAATGCCCTCTTTTTTTTTCTTGATCCATTGATTATTCAAGATTAAGTCATTTAATTTCTGCATATTTCTATTTTTAAAGGTTTTTTTCTATTGTTGATTTTTAGAATTAATGTACAGCAGTCAGAGACGTTGTTCTTTATGATTTCTATTTTTGTGGGGGACTATCATGGCTTCTTTAGTGGCCTCTTCTATAGTGTTTCCTGGAGAATGTTACATGTGCTGTCTGAGAATATCTATTTGGCAATCAGTGCATAGCACATTCTATAGTTTCTTATTAGGTCCACTTCATCTGCCTTTCAATTTACTCTGCTGTTTTTTGATTTTCTGTCTGGATGACCTGTCATCTGCTGAAAGAGAGGTGTTAAATTTCTCTACTATGATTGCATTAGAATCTAGCTGTCCTTTTAGATCTAGGAATATTGGCTTTGCATATTTAGATATTCTGATATTGCATGTATATATACTGAGAAATATTATTTTTGAATTGATCTCTTTATCAGTCTGTATTAACTTTTTTGTCTCTTCTTGATTTAGAGTCTATCTCAACTGACATAAAACTAAGTATGGATATTACTACTTTCTTTTAGATTTCATTTTTATGGAATATTTTATTCCATCATTTTATTTCAGTTTATATATGTCCTTAGAGGCAAAGTGACTTTCTTATAAGTAACATAGAGCAGACTACTCTGTTTTCTTTTATTCAGTCATTCTATGTCTTTTACTTGAAGAATTTAATACATTTATATGTAATTATCCATATGTAAGTTCTTATAAGGAATGATTTTGTAACTTGTTTCCTGGATTCCTAATAGTTCTTTTCTTCACCGTCTCTCACAGTCTTCTTTTATAGTTAAATTATTTGTTCTACTGGTGCATTTTGATTTCTTGATTATGTTTGGTCTTTCTATTATAAATTTGTGTTTTCTGTTATCATGAGACTTTGAAAAAGACATATTTTTATTATAAGAGGCTATTTTGAAGTGATAGCAAAAACATGCTTGCAAAGAAAAGAAAAACATAAAAAGCAAGAAAAATACACTACTAAAAATCTCTACTCTTGGGCTGCATATATAGCTGAAAGACAGAGCCCTCGTCTGATATTGTCAAAAAAACAGACATTAGACAAAGTATAATAAGAATAAAACCAAGGGTTGATGAGTCACTTCATTTTTTTCTATGATTTTTCTCCCTGCTTTTTTGCCCAGAGCAACGTATGTGGAGATGCAATGTTAGGTTGTAATAATTCAAGTGTCAACCAATAGGGATTCCAGAGTGAGAAAGTAATTAGAAATGGTTGATGATGGTTAGGTTTATTTAAGGAAAGGGAAACTAAATAATAGTAGCATGGTTTGAATCTGGAGTGTCCCCCAAAGGCCTCATGTTCACATGGCTACTATGTGGGGCTGGGAGGTGGGGTCTAGCTAAAAGGGGTGGAAACTTAGGGCTTGGCCGAGAGGGGCTTGTGCTGGTTCCACCCTTCCTCCCAGCTCTCTCTATTCCATCATGCTGTGAGGACCTCTGCAAGCTGGGGCCCCACCGTGTGATTCTACCATTTTTCAGCTGCCACCTATGAACAGATTGAGACCTTATGAAACAGTAGATCTTTCCGCCCTAAATTATAGATGTCAGATATTGAATCACAGTGATGAGAAAGTAGCTAAGACAAAGAGTAAATAGTAGGCATTTGTTGCTAAATGAAAGACAAAAGTAGTTAAAAGTCACTTGTAAAGTTTTTAGCAAATATTGAACTTCAGGGCTGGGGTCATAGCTCAGTGAATAGAGACTTCCGGGAAAGTGCAAGGCTCCAGGTCCAATCCCCAGCACTACATAATAGCTGAGTGTGCTGGTGCATGCCTGTAATCTAGCACCTGGAAAGCTGAGGCAGAAGTATTGCCTTGAGTTTGAGGCCAGCCTAGAATACATAATGAATTCAGGTCTACAGGGCAAGGCCTTGTCTAAAAAAGAAAAAATAATAATAAATGGAAATTCAAAAGAGGAAAAACAGGTCTTTATAAAAGGCTGGCTGAATCCCAGTGGTCTACTTACACCTGGCACCTGTAGCCCTGGCTGGGCTAGAGTTCATGGCCATCCTCCTGCCTCAGTATTTCTAGTGCTCAAATTTTTTAAAAGAAAATTTTAATAATTGTGAAATTACAATTACATTTTAATTAAGAAAATTATAATGGTTAAGAGCTTGCTTTATGGAATTTATAGATCTTTGATTGACTCCTGATTTATTTTCTACTCCTCTTGAAGTCAAGAAGGCTACTTACACATTCCAAGACTTTTTGCACCACATATAATAGAAAACAAATTATTTTCTTATAAAAGTTAAATGTAACATATTGTGTAAAATACCCAGTATGGCACCTGAAACATAGTAAGTTCTTAACAATAACTGATACTGGTAGTGGTGTCATTATAACCATCATCATTGCCAGTAAGAGTATATAATAATCAATGCTTAGGACAAACAAAGTCAAAGTGATGACACCAATGCTAGGAACAGACATCTGTTCATTTAAAAATCTAAATCATAAAAAATTGTGCAAAATAAAATTGCTTGATAATTTCTAAGAAGAGAATAAAATTATAGTTGTAAAGGACAAGATACTCAGCAACTATATGAGAAAATGCAAATTAATTTTTGTTTACTTTAATCAAGTTTAAAGCCACTCCCATGACTTTTGATGGCATTTTGAGTAAATATGAAACTCTGTCAATTGCCCTTCCAGGCTCCACAAGATTTGGCTCCTGCCTCCCTCTTAGATTCTCTTTTCTCCTTTTTTTTTTCACTTTTCTCCTCTCACATACTCAAGACACACCCATTCATGCTTGGTTTCTCTGTTTCTGAACATGCACAGTCACCTCTCATGTTTCTAGACCTTTCCTTGAACATAAGACAAGCTAGCACTCTCTCTCTCTCTCTCTTTCTTTCTCTCTCTCTGTGTTTGTGTCTGCTATTCATTTCCCCTACCATATAGAATGAGATCTTTATAAGATCAAAGTCTGCTTAGGTAACTCATAAATGTGTGTAACTTCAGTAATAAGAACATTGGTAAATGACAAAACTCAATGAATAATTTATGAAGTAATAAATGTATGAATAAATATGAAGTCTGATTAATTCACTTGAACACTGATTTGGATACTAAACTTAAAAGACCTTTTTCTTTTTATTTTTATGCACAAAAATACTGATTATCATTTATAGGCAATATTTATATTTCTGCTCTAATATTTCCTATATAAAACTTGCTTTAAACATACAAATGAATTGTGAAATTATCATAGAACAATGTCTATTCTGTACACATTTCTGCATGCTTTTAAACTCAAGTCACAAACATTTGAAAAGTTAATCATAATGCCTTTGTAGGGTCAAAATTGTATGGGAACAGGTTCTAACAGAAATTTTCATAAAAATAACCTCACAATTGTCTGAAAATTCAAGGCCTGGAGCCTATTTATAATTTTCTCTTTAAAATGCTGGAGATTTTATGCTACAGCTAGCTTAGAGCACAGCAGCAGAACATGCATTTCCATAATCTGGTCCACATCAAAGGATTCAAGGGCTTGATTTTCTATCATTTCTATATTTCTGGTCTAAGGTCAAAAGATTCAGAGTTCAAGGCAGTGACGACTAAGACTGTGACTTTGTCACCATGGCAACAAAAAAATAAATAAATCAGTAGGCAAGGACATGAAAAAAGAATGTCCCTTATTGTTCAACCATCAGAAACATATCAGCAGAACAGGATTCTTTCAAGGAGAGGTATGTAATCCTATTGCAAAGATGACTAGTATGAGTTTTCTAATTTTGTATGACTTAAAATAGAACGATTTAGGTGATGGAGAATCAGTTTTGAGAAAGACAATTTTTAAACATTTATTAATTGTAATGTCTTTTATTAATATAATTTTTAACCTTAATATTCAGATTATCAGAAGGCAGGGTAAGTATATTTAGAGTTAGTTACTATTCATCAAAGTGGATTGAAGTTCAAGAATGGAAAACACCTTTAATGAGCAAATAGGAAATGCTAGAAGGCAGAGGAGTACTATACACACGTTTTGCATGTGAAGAGTCAGTCAAGAAGGCTCAGATATAGATCACATGTCTGAAAAACTTACGCTTGAATGGAAATGCAAAGCAAATAGACCAGGAGTTCGGTTCTGCCTCCTCTCATTAGTTTGCTGGCTGATGCTGGCTCTAGGTGGCCTCAAACAGCACACAGAGAAATGGTCCCACCTACACAATGAGGGTTATGACTTGGTTGAGATTGGAACAGCTGTAAGCATCAGAGTTCACAGGAGAGAAACTCAAAATTGTGCAATTAAGAGTGTTGGTGACATCCATGTGAAAAGAGATTGCTTATTATCATCTTTTTAATGTTAAGTGCCTACCCAAAGTACTGGGTAAGAGGTTGCTAAATAAATACATATCATGTGATAAATGAATGAAATGGCTGAATAAATTAATTCTATCCAGGATTCAACATTATATCCACTACTGTCTACTTTTCTGTCTTTGATAATGAGACTCAAGGACACCTTGTTTAAGGATGTAGATTGGTCTTCAATGGGACTAATGTATTCAGGGTGTTTCTTAAAATGCCTTGTTTTTTATATTTAATTCTCCTTTCCTGAGTCTAAGATCCATAAATTAATTTATTGATTCTATGAGGTGACTGTTGTAAAAGATAATTTGCACCAGATGGCATTAAACAAACGAGATTTTATTCAAGACTGTTGCAATAAGGCACAGATATTAAAGGAAACTCTATTGAAACAGAGGTTGGGACAGTGAAGAGCTGGAATGAGCTAACAGAAGAGAGCTGGAGGTCAAATAGATTGGGCCCTGTGCATTTGCGAATTGCCCTCACTAAAGTTAGCGTCCTACTGAGCCACGAGCTCTAACAGATAGAGGCCCTACATCTCCCAAGTACGCATCTCAGAGGGACAGCTCCCAGGTCACTAAAAGGCCATTCCCTTGCCGGAAAACAAGAGGTAGGAAAATAGATTTACTTCTTCTTTTCCTCCAGTACTGAAGATTGAAGTCAAGGTTTTCACACTGAGCTACGTATCTAACCATTTTTTTTCTAAAATTATTCATTGAAGTAGTAAATACTTGCTATACATAGTGATTCTATTCTATTCATCTTGAGGATTTGGTGCTTGTTGTATATCACACCTTGATCGCTTTCGTTTCTCTTCAACCTTCCCACATTCTGACCCCACCTCCCATCTCCCGTCTCTCTCACCACAAAATCTATCTTCCTGCTTCCTACTATAACTCTCTTATTTTACTCTTTTATTTTGAAGCAGGATCACCCTGAATCACTAAGTTTCCCAAATTGGGCTCAAATTTGACATTGTTCTGGCCCAATCTCCCAGATTACTGAGATTACAGGTGCATGTGACCAAGACACATGAGACAAAGGTTTACATCTTAAAAGACAGAGAAAGAAAATTGCAATTGCACGGTTTTAAGGTATAAATTCTAAGAAAAGGGAGTTTAAAGGCCTATCATGAGGACAAAACCTGCCTGAAGTTTAGCCAACTTGAGTTCAATGCTGGAAGCATCTAATTACAGTGAAGCAATAAACTTAAGAATAAAGTTTAGGCACAAATTAAAATTTTCATTTTTTTTTACTTTAGTGATGCTTTAAGTTATAAAAGATTTTCAGAAATAATAGTACCCTCAAAATTATATGCATTAATACTAGAGTTTGATAAAAATGTTTCTTAAATTATACAGAATGTTTTGTTTTTCCAAATGTAATTTTATGTTTATTGATTTTTTTCTCTCTTAAAAGAATTTCTCTTTCTTCCTCTTTCAAATGTTACTGGGGATCAGACTCAAGGCCTTCACAGTGCACTCCATGCCCAGCTTATTTTTAATCTTTGATTTTGAGACAGTCTCTTTAAGTCACTAACTTGCCCATGCTAAGCTCAAACTTACTACTCTCCTCCTTAGCCTTCCAGAGTGCTGAAATTAGAAACCTGTGCCAGTAGACCCAGACTGCTCTTTCTTTCAAAGACAAAACCTAGCTTGAAAATGCAACTTTCTCAGCTTTGGTATGCTTTGTTTTATGAGATCTGAAAGGAAAAAAATGACACTCTAAATGCCAGTTATAGCTACGGCAAAATTGTATTTCAACGACTCATTATACATGAATTAAATAACTGCCTACTGAGCAATGAAAACATCCAGGACATTGTCCAAACCCAAAGAAAATGTGAAGAGAGGCTCTGATATGCATTTGGTCAGACTTTTTAGCTTGGCAAACAATATGGGAAATGCACTATGGATTTTTGCCAGAAGGCTTCCTGAAGAGGATGGGATTTGAATAAGTCCTAAAAAGACCAGCTAATGGATTGAAAAGGATTTATTCCAAATTAAGAAAAATGCAGGAGCTAATGTGTAGAATAAATAAGGTGCATAACTTTTTAAAATATTTTCTAAGACAAAGTAGAGAAGGCTATTTCACCCCTTAGTAAAATGTCCTCATCTCTGTAAGGCTAGGAAATTATATTACATCACTGAAAGTGTCTTCTATTAATCCACTGGACACATAAACAATCCTGAGAATGATTTAAAATCTGCCCTTTCCTTTGCCTCCAGCATCCCAGCTAAGCCCACCTGGATGCTCAGTTTCATTTTCTTATCTTCTCTATGTGTCTTCTACATCTTCATACTTAACTAAACATTTTTCTCTCAAACTTTTCTCATGAATATATTATCAACCCAAATTTATCTTCAGTATACTAAATGGGTTTGGGTAGTTAGGGATGAGAAGAACCATTTCACATTATGTAAGTAGGAGCTCAGGGTGGAACAAGAAGAATATTGTGATTCCAGCCTTCAAAATAGGAACACCTTTTCATTGCCAGGATTTACCGTTTTTACTTAATATAACACTTCTATAACCACGTAGTGTTATAAATACATTATCTCTAGCACTTCCCCCCACCACACACACACACACACACACACACACACACACACACACACTTTGACTATCTACATTGAATTTGGGCCATAATTTCAGGAATGGATGGTAATATGTTTCATTTAAAAGTGATACTAACTATACAAGTAAGGTTCAAGGTAGGTAGAGGGAAGTGCAGGAATTTAAGGTAACATCCATCTGAGAAGGCAGGTTAATGGCCATTGATGGAGATCTGCTGCATGCCGTACGTTCCCAAAATGAACTTGATTGTTTGCAGTCTCTACGTGTATTAGTTAGGGTTCCACAAGAGGCAGAATTGACAGAAATTGTTTTTTAAAAGGATTTATTTGGAGAGCGTACTAGTCTGAAGAGAGCAATAGTCCAAAATGGTGGCCGGCACATGTAGAAAGCTGGAGGATCCAATGGCTGCTCATTGGCAAGGTTGAACACCCACCAGGTACTGCAGGATGGCCAGGCCAGTGAGAGTCTCCTGCAGATCTCAGTCGTTCAAAGAACAAAGGCAAGGACCAGAGACTGGAGATCAGGGACAGGTAAACAGGTGCAAGTGGAGACTGGAGAGAATCTGTACCAAAGATGTGCAGCGTGTAGCAGGTAGACACGTAGAAAGTCGCTGCAGGCTTCAAGTCGCCAATTGCGAAGGCTATATCTTTCCCAGAGGAAAACGCTCATTCTTTCTTCTTCCCTCCTTTTATACCATTCAAGCTGCCAGTTGAGCCTCCCACATCCAGGGTGGGTATTCTTCCCTTGTTCTCTGGCCCACAAGTTACACATACACCTACATACTCTACTCTGGGAGTGTATCCTTATTGCCTCAAGTTAACGTAATCCGTTAAACGGTCACACTAAGTATCCTGAATCTTCTCATTCCTCAAAAGAGATGAATTCTATATCCACTGGAATGCGGGTAGTTCCAAAACTAGCCAAGCCAGTGAAGCGCTGTGTAGGTGATGCTGTGTGATTTCTGACGCAGGGTTCTGCTCCGCTTTCTTTTGCTTGCAATGTATGTCCTTGGATGTCATCATCCACCAAACTGGCAGGAAGCTGAATTAGCCCATGTGGAGGAGTTACAAGGAAACATCCATTCAGAGAGGAAAAAATTAGGTCTAATTACCAGACATGTGAGTGGCTGAGCATTCAGGTGAATCTTACTCCCAGATGTCAAGTTTCCCAGAAGGGGCCCACAGCATTGTGAAAGAACAGGGGTCATGCCTGCTCTGTTCTCTCCAGATTACTGACGCAGGCATGACTGTGATAAATGTTTTCTCACTGATATTAATTATTGAGGTAATTTACGATGTGTCAAAATGAAGTCTTTGAAGAGGAGGTAGAGTGTAAACTTTTTTGACCTACTGAGAGATTTTGGTGGAGGAATTGCATAACCTGTGCTGTGCTTAAACATGTCTAACATGCTGCGAAGATAACAGAGGCTATGGTGTGGAAGGGAATGAAAGAGACTCTTACATGTTAAGAAGGATTCCAAAAAATGCATCATTGTTCATGGTAACATCACAACAGCGACAGCGTTGCTAGGTAATAGTGGCCACCATCGTACATGTGGTGCAGCAGTGACTGAAATGCCATTATGCATCTCATAACTATAAACTCATATGCATAGAGTTGTTGGGATACTGCCCAAAGTGGAAAAATTGAGATTTTTCAGAAGGCTAATTTTATTAAATTTTATTCTTCTAATTAATACACTAAGATAAGAGGTTAGAGATACGCAAATACCACTGTGTCTCCTTGTTTCATAAGTATTACAGTAGAGTTGACATAGGATTTTCTTATCTTTGCAAGATATCTTTGAATGCAAACTGTTTGCATAGTATACTGATGTAAAAAAAGCATAGGATAATGAAAATTATGATCAAAAATTCCCAGGAGGCTACAGTTCTGGAGCATGCACACGATCTACAGATACTACCCTTTTAGTAATTGTGTTCCTAGAGATAAAGATTGCTTTTTTAAAGTTCACAGAAGATATTTAGAAAGCCAAGAATACTTCTCTTGTTGCAAATCCTAATTTATACAAATGCACTTCAGAATAGCAGATAAGAGCACTTGTGTTTTTCAATCATTTGAAGACCACTTTGTGAACCAAATTCTGCATGGTTCAATGCTCCTGGGTATTAACATTTTGTGCTGTCATTTGCTCGTATTTGTTAAACAGTTTTTAATTACTATTTTTTTTTTTTTTTTTTTTTTTGCTACTTAAACAGTAGTTTTTGCGAGTCAAAAGAAAATCCGGCAAAGCATTTTTGTTTGCATTTAAAAATTAAAATAAAAATGTGATCATGTTCTTAGCAACCATTAATATATTTTCCCTTCATCATATAAGAAATGCCCTTTTGAAACATTAATTACCACTTGGCCCTATCAAGTTGCCCTCACTGTACCTGTTGCCTTGGGGTGATAGGCAGAATATATTGATAGATATTATTTATTTCCTACACGAATATTTTAAAGATGTAGAGTTGGGCACAGTAGCATATGCCTGCAATATCAGATCTCTGAGATGCTGAGGCAGTAATGTCTCAAGTTCAAGCCCAGCTCAGTCTATATAGTGCAGCTCAGTCTCAAAATAAAAAATAAAGACATTCTGGTGATGCAGTTAAGTGTATTTTCTGAGTTCAAACTCCAGTAATGGAAGAAGAAAAAAAAGGAAAGAAAACTTGATTTTTGATATTGCTTAAAATAAACTTAATATGATTTATGGAGTATAATGATCTGGAAGGACATCTTTGCTTTATTTCTTTTCTGTCATCTCCATTTTAGTAGTATGTATTCTCAATGCACAATGATTGAATTAAACATGAAAATTTTGTGCACATACATGCATATCAGCTTCATGGTCTTTTCCCCTTCCTCTTTCTTCTACTCCTGCCGTCCCTCATACCACGTGACTCCCCACATCTCACCCATGTGACTCTGTTATTTATGCTCTGTGTTTCTCATTTTAGAAAGATCATGCAGTACTTAATTTTCTGAGTCTGATTCACTTCACTAATCATAATGGTCTTAAGTTGTGTCCATTTGCTTACAAATGAATCAGATCTATCTGTCTTTATGACAGCAAAGTATTGTGTATAAATGCCACTTTTTTACCCATTGATCTGTTGATTAGATATTTTAGTGTCTTCCGTGATTTAGCTATCATTTTTTGTGCTTCTAGTAACATGAATACGCATGTATCTCTGTTATATGATGGCTTTAACTCCTTTGGAAAGATACCCAGAAGAGGTTATTGCTGGGGTAATTGGGCTACCTCTTTTCAGTTTCTTAAGGAATCTCTATACTGATTTCTATACTATGACTGTACCAGTTTACAGTCCCACCAGCAAAGTAACAGAGCCCCCCACCACCCCCTCACCCCGGCACCTTTGCTAGCATCTATTCACTTCTGAATTCTTGATAGAAGCCATTCTATTGGGGCAAGATTATATCTCGGTGTTGTTTGACTTGGATTTCTCTAATGGCTAAGAATGTTGAATATTTTTTCATGTATTTTCTGACCATTTTGTGCTTCTTCTTCTGAGGATTATCTATTCATTTCAATTGCCTATTTTTCATTGAATCTTTAAATTTGAGGAGCATAGTCTTCAGTTCTTTGTATATTCTAGTTGTTAGTCCCCTGTTGTAGTTACTTTCTTGTTGGAATAGAATACCTGACACCCCAACTTTAGGGAGAAAAGATTTATTTTAGATCAGTGTTTCAAAGTCAATTCACTGGTCGGTGGCTAGAAACGATGGAACCAAATGGTAAAGCTGGAACCAGAGAAAGAACTCTTTAAAGCCTAGCAGGACAGAATCAAACATGGAAGGAGGAGCAGAGCTAACACACACCCCTACATGTAGTTCAACCCTTCTGGATTAAGCCCTTTAAGCCCCACGAATTTGCTCCTTTCAGCCAGGTTCCGTGTCCCAACAGTGCGCAATATCTATAGGTACATGAGGCTTTTGAGAAACACTCCAGATCCAAACCACATGACCCCATGCCCAGGGTATAGGTGATAATTTTTTCCCCATTCTGTCAGTTCTCTTTCTTCCTTTGCTGGTTGTTTCCTTTGCCATGCAGAAACTTTTTAATTTGATATAATCTCATTTGTTAATTGTGGGAGTTGAAATTTTTTTTTTTTTTTGCCTCAGGTGCTTTCTTGAGAAAGTTTTGCCTATGTCTCTATCAAGAATTTTACTTGTTTTTTGTCCTCAAGGAGATTCAGTGTTTCTATTCTAATATATAAATTTTTGTTCCACTCTATTTGATTTGATTTGATTCGATCCACATGATGATAGGTGCGTTTCTAGATGCACTTCTCTGCGTGTAGGCAACCAGTTCATCCAGCACCATCTACAAGATTATTGTTGGCATTACTGGAAATCAAGAACAATGTCTATGTTGCCATCCACAATATGAATGAAGTTCTCCAACCATATTATAGGTTGTGGCTAACAAATGATTAGCAGTTTCTTATAACCAGTTTAATACTACAACTATTCTATCTTTAACATTAAAAGTCACCATCTCCATCATTGATGTATATATCTAAGTAAGCCTAATATTTACTTATTGAAATGTTGCACCAATGTCAGTACTCTACCACCATCTTTAATAAAATAGTCCTCTATAAGCCACCAGAAGTTACAGGTCAAGGCCCACTGGTCCACCCTTTCCAGATCAAGCCCCAAGTATCCTCCCCTTCCAGCAAGGCCCCACCTCTTAAGAGCACATGGAATCCATAGATATTCCACAATATTCAAATACATGTGGGTTATTTCAGATCAAAGCCATAACAGATGGGGAGGGGGTTCTATATGCTGTTGGACCCGAGATAGTGTTGTGGCTTGGACCTGGAATGTTCTCTGAAAGCCTCATATATCAATATTTGTATGTTATGGATTTCATGTGTTTTTAGGAGGTGGGGCCTGATCAGGAGGGGTGGATTACAGCTGTGGTCCCTGGCAAACATGTGGCCTGGACGGGTATAAACTCTTACCAAAGCTTCTTTGAGAGGCCCCCGTCTTGTCTCTGTGACGCTGTGAGCAGCTGTTCTCTGACTGGCACACCCTTCCTGCAGTTACCAGATCCCCTCCACTGGAATAGAATCTTCTGAAACTGAGAGCTAAAATTAAGTTTTCCTTCCCTAAGTTGTGGATATTGAGTATTCTGTCTCAGCAGTAAAAAAAAAAAAAAAAACAACTAAGACAGTATTATAGAAATAGATAAGCTTTTTCTCTACTTTGCTAAGGCCCAGTGTTTTATCTAAACTTAATGCTGCCTTTTCCTTATGATAAAAACCATTGGCCAAAAGTTCTGAAAAATAATTCTTTTACAATTGATATGAATTTGATGTCAGATTTGTAACTCTATAGCTATATATGTATATATTGTGTGTAATTTATATAAGGGTATATAGAAACAACACAATCTACATGTCAAAAGAAGACATTAATCTATTGCAATTCTTCCATTCTTAAAATGGAGTCTCCAGAATTATAGTGTAAGTTTCTACACTTAACATGTAGATTAGGCATTTGTGCAAAATACCGTTTCTTTTTTCATTTTAGAGGTTAAACTTATGTATGTACCATATCTTTTTAATTTTTTGTTTTACTATTGTCACAATTGCAAGAGACCTCATAAAAGGGCAATTCATTTTAGTCACCCAGTAAAAATATATTTCTGAGCTTATTGTACCAGTCTTGCTGAAAGATGAATTCTTCACAGTTTCTGGAAAAAAACCACAATACTTAATATTTTAGAGTTGAATTTCATGTCAATTTCTAAATTTCCAAGATAACCTTTCTTTACTCTTTCCTCAGCATTTGTAATTTCTCTCTGTTTCCAGTCAGAAAAGTACTATTTCATAAACACTAATTTTTTGCATAAAATAATTTGTTCCTATAAAGGTTTTATATTGAAAAAGTTAGGAAAATTCGTTCAGATTTAAGCAATGTATGTTAAGAAGTGATTATTGAAAATATAGTCACAAGTATTTGTTATAAAATGCGTGTTTTTTCTTACAAATATGTTTTTCCTTATTTTGGATGTAAATGAGATCAATTGTTTCAATACATCTATGTCATATTTATATGATAATGACAGTAGTTATATATGTTAGTTGCTTGAAGGTATAATTTAATTGTTGATAATATATACAAACCTTTCATCATGAAGATAATCCTTCTACATTGTTGAACAAATAGCTAATATATTGTCAAAAAGTATGAGTTTTATCAAATCTATCAATATTGTCAGTTGTTCTCTTAATATAGTCCAGTTGGGGAAAAATGACACTTTGTGCTCACCCATTTATTTGAGAAGTGGTTCCCTTATGACATAGAAATAAGGAAAGAAAATGAAGCAAATATAAATCTAAAGTCATTTTCCATTTTTTTTCCATGTATGGCAATTTGGTCATTGGTTTCAAATATATAAACTATTATGTACTATATACTAAAGAATATGGATAGAATTAACTATTTCTAAACCAAGGCAGATATTTTTTAAACGAGTGGCATTTGTATAAATGTTAACTTGATGAAAATAATCCCACCTGATTAAATTACAATATATTTTATCCTCTACAATAGATGCTACAATTCTGCCCCGTGATTTCTTCATCAGAGATTTTCCAAAGCAATATATACATATTAACATCTTGGAAAAGAACATTGACAGGAAGTCAAAAACTTGTAGCCACTTGCATGAGCACCCTGGCTCGCTCTTTGCTTGCAGAGTGACTCCAACTTGCCAAACGTTCTTCCCTGATAATGCTAGAAATGTTCAAGACATGTTTGTTGTTGATAGTGATGAAAATGGACACAAACATATTTAATATTCAATCTGTTGACTTAAAAATTGTGCTTTTCAGGGGGCAGAAGTTGGGTCTCGCTAAGTAATTAGCTCAAAGTTTGATGGAAATTTTACCCATTGAGCAGCTGTCAGTGGATGATGTCTACAGGATCAACTTGAAGAGCGAAACTTACACAACCTGTCAGAAGAAAGGTCAGTGATTCCAACACCTGCTGAACTTTTAACTAATACTGTCATTTATCTTAGGAGCTCCAATTAATTCCATCATAATCTGGGGCAGAGAGAGCCTAGACACAAATGTCTTTAAAACTTCCCATGGAAA
This sequence comes from Ctenodactylus gundi, assembly GCA_004027205.1. Classification (NCBI taxonomy): domain Eukaryota; kingdom Metazoa; phylum Chordata; class Mammalia; order Rodentia; family Ctenodactylidae; genus Ctenodactylus; species Ctenodactylus gundi. The sequence continues at coordinate 248,082 of PVKB01002612.1, read as the reverse complement.
TTCTAATGTGGAGATAGAGTTGAGAAACTAGATAGTCACTCTTGCTTTAGGCAAGAAAGGAAGAATTGTACCTGCTCTCTAGGCAGGCTTTACTTGATTCTGTTTTTTTCATTAGGACTCAATTCTCACAAAAGTTGGAATCAATAACACCAGGATCCAGCAACTAATTAGATCAACTAATTAGATACAAGTATGTGGGCCCCGCACTGCTGAAACAGGAGCTATTTCTGAGATGTAGCTCAGAATTCTGAATGATAGAGAGAAAGAGAGAGACAGAGAAAAGAGGGTCTTGCTCTCTCTGTCTATAGTCCAGGCTGGTCCTGAGCTTGCCATATAGCTCAGGCTGCCCTTGGACTCATGGCAATCCTCCTGCCTCAGCCTTTCAAATGCTGGAATTTCAGGTGTGCACCACCATGCCCATTCTACGTGGGTGCAATCAAACCCAGTGTCTTACGCTTGCTAGGCAAGCCCTTTAACTGCTGCGCTATTTCTCCAGCCCCCTGAGTTTTTATAAAAAGCCTTCCAAATGATCTTAGTGTGTATTAAAGTTTAAGAACAATCATTTAAGTTAAAGTGTTAGTTAACATGGATATCTAGATTCTAACAGTTAAAACTGCTAGTCACTCTAGAGCTTATAAATAGTACGAATCTAACCAAGCTATGAGGGTGGAAATAGCTGACTTTAATACATTTTCCTTATTATTAGAGCCTTCCAAAAGTACTGAGTTGCCATAAATAGATATATCCTAAAGGAAATGCTCATCCAAATAACAGTTTGTAAACATTTTGGTTCCTTTTTTGTTATGATCCTTGAAGCAAAATGGCTTCTCCCAAAGTCCTGAAAATATTTACATAACAAACTGGTTTTTCTTTGTTAGTCAAAATTAAATCCGGAGTAACAGATTCCCAGGTTGTTTCCTTTTCTGTGTGAGGGACAAAATTGGTATAAAGACAAGAAAACATAAAGTTTATATTCAGCTATTCGATTAAGTAAGGATTCCTGAGCTATGTGGATATTTAGAATCTATGTTCACATTATGTCTGACTCTGTCTCATTGTCTGTTATTACTTCAAAGAAATTATCTATATTCTCTCTGGTCTTCAAGTCTATCCTATTCTTTTATTTTTTCTTTCACATCAGATTATGTTTTTGACATGCAATTTTTCCCACCGTATTTCTTCTCTCAGTTCTGAATTTCTGTACAGTGTAGTTCTCCTTCATTTTTCAATTTAATTTGTTTTGTTTTGTCTTTCTTAAGCTATGTTCTCTCAGTGTTTGATCTGTGTGAGTCCCATCACATCAAGTTTCAACCTCATTTCTGTGCTCATGTGCATTTCCTTGGATGTGATTAAAATTGAGGTAAAAATTTTAGCCAAGGACTTTTCATATTTGGACATACTCATCAGAATCTGGTATATATAAAGATCTTCACAGGAGAAAGCACAAGGCAACTCTTGGGTCCTTAACTTTTTAAGTCATCAAAAGCACGATTTTTGGTTTCTCCTAAGATGGCAGCACGGAATTTAAAGGTAGTTCTATTTGGGCCTACAGTAGAAGTGGCTAAATTAAACCAATAGATAAATTAAAAGCAGAAGAAATTTTGGGCTTTATTTTGAGCATTTCATCTTAAAAATTTGAGTTTGGTCTTTGTTCAACTCACACAAATGCATGTTAGTCATTTAGGACATATCAGTCTAAAAGTTGCCAAAAAAATTCGATTAGCTTGAATTTACATAATCTGTCTATCATTCCTCTTAAAAATGAGGATATCAATTTAAGAGATGTTTTGGTGTTACTGTAATGTGCAGGAGTGTTGAGGATTGAGACTCTGAGTCCTTGAGTTCGTTGAAAAAAGAATTGAATATCTACACGCTGGTAGGAAGTTAAATGTTACAGACCTTAAGTCAAGTGACCTAGGTCACCCTAATCTGTGGGTCCCTGTGTTCCAGAATTTCTCATGCCAATTTAGAATAGAAAAAAAGTGAACAGAATTTGATGAAAAAGCAAAATAAAAATAAAGTTTATTTGAAGCACAAAAGAAAAAAAAAGATAAAAAGAAAAAGCTCTTTGGCAGATGAGAGGGGCTCCAAACAGAAAAAAAAAAAATCAAAAACACTGGCTGCTTGAATATTTGGCTTTTTGTCAAGTATGTGATTTCCTTCTGTTGCTCTTTTTCTCCCTTGTTTTTGTTTGTTTGTTTGTTTGTTTGTTTTTTTAACTTCTGTAAATCTAGCTCCTTGCTTATCAGAGGGTTGGATACAAGCTGACAGGGATAGTTTTGACTTACTATTACCTGCTTTTCTCAATGGCTTGGTTTGGTGGGGGAAAGGGCTTGACCTTCGGTGTGGAACCCTCCCCTGGTCATGCCCCCGGTCATTTCCCCTTCCCTACCTTGCCTATATACATTTTCCTGACTGGCTCCTACAAGAGTAAAGTTTATTAAGCATAAGCGCTTTGCATGGGTCAGCAAACTTGCACCTGCAAAAGTGGATCGGCATAAGAATGCAAAATGTGAGTGAACTGGGTTTATGTTTTGTTCCCTTCAACCTCTATATTGCTCCCAGTGGGAGCTTCCAAAACATGATTGACAAGATGCTGAATCTTGCTTATTGTATCTACTGCTCATATACCTTCCCATAACTCACCCCCTTATAACTGAATACATGAGATGCAGCCCATATGTATGAGCCTTTATTGAACTTTGAAGGATGAAAGGTCACTTCCAGAAAGCCAGAAGGCTTTGTGTCTGGAAATGGAGTAGGCTGTGCAGTTGGTTGGTCACTATTTTCCCTTGTCTTGACAACCAACTTCTGGTGCCTTGGAAGGTCATGGATGGAACTAGGGACTGCCTTGTAAGCACAGGGTTAACTTAGGGACTTTGCTTAGGATTTAGTGTGCAGAGAGGAGTAGTCCCATGGCCCAGGTTTTCTATTTGTCTTACAGGGACATTTGACCACTAAAGAGCACCTAGACATCTGCATTCATCACCCAAAACTACCGTTACTTGGATTCCAGCAGAACCTCCACAAGACTGAGACTGTCCCACATAAAAACAGAAATCTGAGAGAGATTGAATTGTGCCACCTCTCCTCACCCCCAAAGCAACAAGCACTTCTTTTGAAGGCAGCATGCAAAACTAGAACTGAGATAACAACAAGCAGACAACCAGATAAAGCCCACCTCAGATAGTCCCTACGTTTTGGTCTCATTCTTTTATTCATGAGACCAGGCTCATCCTCTTTTCTAGAGTTTGGCCCCCTTCGGTTCTTCAAGTTGAAGTCCCTTTTCTATTTTCTACTTCTGCCTAAGGTATCTGCCTATCCCTCTCCCTGACAAGCCCTGAAGCTCTTTTCTGGGATGAGCATCGATGAGCCTATTCCGAGACAAATTCCGGTCCCATCTCCTCCTTGGCAGATCTTTCACAGTGACAGATCTGCACAGTAAAGTTAAATACCAAAGCCTAAAAATTTTCTTTCTGCTTATGAAATCATGAAAATCCAAGACTGAAAGGTATTAGGTCAAAGAACTACCCCAAAAACATGGCCAAGAGCACGAGAATTTAAAGTTTATTGCTTCATAACTTTATGCCTGGATAACAAGTCCAGGTATAGGGCTCCATGACCCTGTATCTGGATATAAAGTCAGGCATAAAGAGAAAGGACTAAGTAATAAAGGATAAGGGGTAAAAAGAGTGAAGGGAATTCAAAAATGGGCTAAGACATAAGGGTAAGTCATCAGGGACAAGGAGTAAAAGGACATAAAATGGGATATAAGAAAATGCAACCGTGGGGTGAATTGAGATACTATGTCATGTGAGTGGATAAGCCAGTGTGAGGGAGATTAAGCTGTTTAGCCAGCGTGTGGATCAGGGATTGGGCAGAGAAGACCAAGTGGAATTGACTGATAGATTGAGAGAGTGGGTAAGTTGGAGACAGGTGTAGGGGGGCAGGTTTCCACTGGAGGTCAGGGTTGTCATCATCAGTTGGCCAACTGCTGAGGCCAGCGGTTCCCAAAATTGTTCGTTGAGGCCAACCAAGTTGTTATGTTGGGGCCAGAGAGGTCAAGTTGCCATGGCCAGCAAGATACGATGGAGTATCTCTCTGTAGCCAAGGTCCTACACAGAAAGCTAAGCTCTGTGTGGGGGAGTGGCCAAGATGTTCAGAACAAGAGTTATATCACGGGAGCTTCACGAAAGGGACTTTGTGTTAGGTAGTCCTGGAAACTCATTTATTGCTTTTCTTTTCATATAGCAATCATTTTGTGTAGTAATTACAGATAATTTTAAAACTATTTTTGTCCTTCACATGAAATGCTTTCCCCTTAAGCTGCTAATTAATTTATTGGAGTACATTGTTAGTATTGCATCCCATGATATCAAACATCCTTATTATGTATATTTTAAGTCTTGTTTTATTTTCCAGAATCTTAACCGCCAATTGGAGTGATATCATAACCGTGTTTCCAGCCTGTTGAAATATTTTCATTGGACACGAGAAAGAACAGGAAAAAATTAAGGTGAATATGAAGGAGATAAGGAAATCATAATTTTAAATTAGTACCTTTGAACTGATTGTAGCCTCAGGGCACAACTTGTTAAACTCTGAGAGATTAAGGTACAATGAGTCTGAATTAGGCCCTGGGTTGGTGTTTTTCTCCTATAAATCATGTACCATTCTACCACCTCAGCCCCAAGATGCTGCAACATGAAGAAGACAACATATCCCAGCTTCCAACACATGTGAATGGTATGTACTTCAATGTAACCAATCTAGTGGGCAAATTTAGATACTCCAAAATCCTTTTACCTTTATCACCTACAGTGACTATCAGTTATGAATGGGCCACCACCCTTCCTGTATGAAAGGCAATGGCCTTCCATCTACAAATCGAACCCCCTATTTGCATAGATACACACATTTCACAGATTTTTTGTTCCAAAATTATTTGTTAACTAATGTATGTATTTGTGGCGCATAACAATTACACTCAACTTAAGGACTCAATGCATATGCATACTATATCTTCATAAATTTTCCTTGCCCTTCTCCATCCTCTATGCTCCCTGCAATCCCTTTCCCTTCCTACAAGATCCATCTCCCTCCTTCCTATCATCAGCCGTTTATTTCACTTTCTACTTGCTTATACTTTGGGTTTCTCGTGTTAGGGAAATCATGCGGTATTTAACCATCCATGCCTGATTCGCTTCACTAAACATAAAGATCTCAAGGTATATCCATTTCCTTTTAATGGCAGAATGGTACTACATTGTGTGTAGTTGGGGTCTTTGGGGTCCCTGGCCGCTGTTGGCCACTGGCAATCAAGAATCAGCCAAGTCTGGGGAGCAGGGTCTCCAGGGGCCCTGAGTACGGTGGATGGGATAGCATCCGGGAGACTAAATCAGTGTTAATGGATTGTTTATTGTCCGTGGGGGGCAGGCTTATAAGCAGTTGAAGGAAGGAGGGCCAGCCAGGTTAATAGGGCAAGGGTCATTGACGGATTGGAGGAAGTTTGGGGTCTGAAAGTCGCCTAGTTTGTGTGGTGGGTCTCTCGAACCTGATCACGTGATTTCTGGTAAGGGTCCTGGGGTAGGAGAAAATTGGGGATTTAAGTAGAGTGAAACCTGAGCTGCGGGCTGTCCTGGGATAAGAGGGAGGGGCTCCACTCCTGATCTTGAGAGATTATTGGAGTCTGAGCCACCTGCTGCCTTTCATTATCCCTTGACCTAGCCAGGGTCCCGCCATGCATACGCACTACATTTCCTTTATCCAGCCATCTGGTGACAGACATATTGGCTACCTCCAAGATTTAGGTATTATGAATTGGGCTGCTGTAAACATAAGCATACATGTATCACTCTTAGACAAGTGATATGTAGATGTGAACAGAGAAAGTCAAGGCAGAGGGAGCAAAAGATACAGGAAGGCTCAAAGTATAAAAGAATGAATACAGATCTTAAACGGAGCATATCAATCCCTTCTGCGAATTAATTGAAAATGTTCCCAGGATTTGCCAGATAGAAACAGGTCACTGTAACCAACCAGGCAGAACAAAGACCAGGTAAAGAAAAAGGAAGTAACACACCTCCAGAAGACGGAACACAGCATCCGCAGCACACGTGCAACGAGAAGGGCGATGTGTCTTTAATTGACCTCTACTGGCTATACCATCATTAGCATGTCATGCATGGGCATGGCAGTTCATGAATCTCAATTAAACAGAATGAACTATGGGAATATTCATGCACAGAAAAGGAAAAGTTGTATATCGCAGAAATACCACTCTTGAGCAGGACCAAGAAGGTTGGGGGTACTAGAACAGACTGGGAAATAAAATGATAATACAAGGATGCAACTTGACTCGATTCATTTGTTTGCAACTTTCTTTTGGAGGTCTGACCCATGCATAAGCTGTATCTCTCCGTAAACTTCCTTGGTTAGGTTGATTCCTAGATACTCAATTTTTTTAGGCTGTTCTGTGAATAGAAATATTTTATTTCTTTTATAGTGGTTTCATTATTGGTTCTTAGTGACCTCACTATTGGTGTAGACAAATGCAATTGGGTTTTTGATGTTGATTTTGTACCCTGATACCTTGCTGAATTTGTTTTTGGTTCTAAGAAACTTCTGGTGGAGTATTTGGTGTCGGTCTTCTTTGTAAAGAGCTGTGCTCTTTACAAATAAAGACAAGCATGTTGTGTGGCATAATTTATAGTCTATTTTTTTCTTTTTTCTTTTTCTTTCTTTTTTTTGAGACAGGATCTTGCTCTGTAAGCTAGGCTGGACCTGAGCTAACTGTAGCCCAGGCAAGCATAGAACTCATGGCAATTGTCCATCCTCAGCTGGGGTTATAGGCATGCACCACCACCTAGCTAGTGGTGTTAGAGAATTGAACCCAGGTACTTGTACTTCCTAGGCAAGCACTCTAGTAACTGAGCAATGTCCCAGTCCCTTTTCTTCCTTCCTTCCTTCCTTCCTTCCTTCCTTCCTTCCTTCCTTCTTCCTTCCTTTCTTTCTTTCTTTCTTTCTTTCTTTCAAGAAAAGCTCCACATGCTGCTGAAAAGAAAATGTGTATTCTGTTGATTTTCGGTCAGACACTGTAGATGTTAGTTAAGTCCTTTTGTTGCATTGTCTGGTTTAGTTTTGATACTTTCTTTGCTAATTATTTGGTCAGGTTGACTTGTGTGTTTGTGAGCATGGGATATTGACATCCCTGGTAGGATTATATCAGGGTATCTTGTCCTTATATATTCAGGAGTTTTTAAGAGATTGGATGCATCAACAGTGTCTGAATATATATTTATAATTGTGAACTATAATTGTGAATTGTATCATTTTTCTTTTCAACTTTTCTTTTGAGACAAGGTCTTGCTTTATGGCCCAGGCTATTCCTAAACTCAGTGTGTAGCCTAGGCTGGCCTTGGATTTACAGCAATCCTCCTGTCTCAGCGTCCCTCACTAGTGTTGGGATTACAGGAGTATGCCAGCGCGCCTGGCTTATGTCGTGCTGGGGAACAGAACTGAGGTACCTAGCGCTTACGTAAGTGCTTGCTAGGCAAGCATTTTAACCGCTTTAACTGAAGCCATTCCTCCAGCCCCCATATTTGTTATTTTCCTAAATGTACACTTTATATGATCAATTTTTTATTGTCCTAATTTTACCAATAAAGGACTGTCAGGAAAACAAACATTATACCCAAAGTCACATGCATGGTAGCCAGTCAGGCTTCTGACTTGAATCTGACTCATCCAAGTCTAAGCTTTTATCTTTCTCTTTTACAGAAAATGATAGGATTGACTTTTATCAATAAAGATATGCTTGCTCAGATTGGAGTAATTGGCCATCTGGTCCAGATAAACCACCTTTTGGGATTAATTAAACTATACTGTAGAGGAGTTTTCTCATTAAATCACCACGATTTATAAGGTATCTAGTGTAGATGGAGATATTTTCTACTTCCTATGAGTGACAGAACTGGGATATGATCACCCAGAAAGATAAGAGAAATTTCCCTAAGGCCACACAGTTGATAAATGATAGAGTTGGAATTGAAATAAAGACCATTTGATTCCTACTATGTATTTGTCACTTATGTCTTCTCAAACTCCCACACTGATAATGGATTAGAGGTTTTTGACACTATTTTTATGAGTCTCTCATTTATTTCAATATTGCTAGGAACAGTTAGATATCATAGAATGTGGATTGGCCCCTCCCACAAGAACACTGATGCACTTAGTAACTCTTAGTAACTCTTCCCTCTACATTTCCACTCGCTCTGGTAGGTCGAAAGCAAATCCCAAAGCTCTTCTTCCTCGAAAGAGAAAACAGATCTTTCCTTCTCCCATAAGAGCTTGACTAGAGTCTGGAAAAGAGCTCAACATTCCAACATCACCTTGGTGTGGCACTCCAGTACAGTGCGCACAGCCTGTATATGTTTCAGCCTCAAATGTGCATATTGGCCACTTGCTGTTAATGAACGGAACGAACCCCACAGTCACTGCACCCTTGATGTTGCTATTTGAGGCCAGACTTCGGGTGTTTTCTCTCTTGCCTTGTCCTCCAGTTCTCAGTTTGATCAGTCTTCATTTGACCATGGCTGTGTTGTGTGGATTAGGAAACCATAGAAGGACATGGAAAAGCAAAATTTCTTCCTAAAGTAGAAAAGTACCTTTCGCAAAAATTATGTTTTCAGTTATTTTCTTATACTTTTATCATATCTAGAACAAAAATACTGAAATTGTGAATGGTGCAAAGGCAGCAATTGTTCTTGCAACTAAAATACTCATTTTACTAATATTGTAGATTTGATGTAATAATCCATTTCATTTTAAGCTACTCCCCTTCATAGTATTTTCTCATATATATGATACACAACGGTAACATTGAACTAGGTATTTTGTGCACATATGTGTCAAGTCATTACAATTCCTTCTCCTTTGACCCTCCTGCTTCCTTCCTCATCCCCTTGATTGCCGCTATCACACATGTTTGGTTCTATAAAATGCCTGTATTCTGTCTCTCATATTGGAGAAACCATGTGATAGTTAATCTCCTGAGTTTGACTCACTACACTGAGCAAGTTGCATCCATTTACCTACAAAATCTTAAATCTATCTCTCTTTAAGGAAGAGTAATTCTCCATTGTGTTGGGTTTTTTTCCACTCACTTTTCTCAGAAGAACTTTTCTTTTTCCTACAAGTAAGTTAGCATCTACAGAAAATGACATGAAGCAAAGGAATGTTTTCGGTGTTTACAGATGCAGCCAAAATCCCGGAGAGAAACAGGACTTTGCTTAATATGCGTAGAGACTGACAAAGTGCACATGAAAGGTACAGACAAAAAGAAACATCCGCAGAAAATGAACATATATATATATATATATATATGAATGAAGTATGATCAAAAATGTGGTGAATTTAAAAAACATAAAACATTAAAGAACACATTGGTATGAATTCCTCTCAAAACCCTTGCCCTTCCTTTAAACCCACTAGCCCCACTGCTATTGCCACTTTCAGAAGCTGCTCTAGATGTCCTCTTTCATGTTGTTAGTGTAACTGTGTGGCTGCCTGGATGTCCTGAATCCATTCAAAATGTCTTACCTTTCGTGGTCATTTTGACTTTGGGGTAAATCAACATCACACGGTGTGAGATCTGATGAGTAAGGCAGATGAGGACATACCTTAATGGTTTTCTGTACCAGAAATTGTTCTCCAGTGTAAAACCTCTTCAGAAAGTGCCACAAATGATGGGAAGGGTTTTGTTTGCAGTGAATGGAAGTATTTTGAGAGATACTAATGGCCATATGTCTTTAATATACATTTTTTTAATCACACCTCCATGTGTACAGGCTGAGGTACAGAAACCAGTGTTTCTCACAAAGGGAATGTCCTGCAATCTCAAATTTTATGGAAAATGTCCCTGCTAGGCAGTTACTTTCAGTGGTTGACAAGAGATTGAGTAATTTTTTTTTATTCTGGTGTTCTTGGTTTCGCTCAACTGTCACACAACCCAAAACAATAATTGGCTCTGATTGGCTCAAATAAAGATACTCTTGAGATGGAACTAAGATGCAACTGTATGCCTTCTTTCTCCCCTCTCTGGGAGAAGGGAAGCAACAGGGAGACACACAGATACTCAGAAGCAAGCTTTTCAGAAGAAAGAATTAGTTTATTTTCAGATCAGAAACAGATATGCAATACTTTTGATAATATGCTTATTACCCTCAAGAAAAACAGTGACAAAAGTGTTATATAGTGAAATTTCACTTTGCTCAAAATAGAGCAGAAGTCTAAGGAACAAAAGAAATTGTGTCTTCCAATAGGAATTCCATGTGGTTTTGTCAGGTGAGAAATTCCTTCCAATTTTGACAAAAGTAACCACAAGGAACATTTAACAGTGACAAGGACAAGGCACTGATTTAAATGAGACATGATTTCCCTTTGTTTGGGCTTCAAGTCTTTTCTTTCCTGAGAAAACTCAGAAAGAGAGAAGAATGTCAAAGTCACTTCCTTTGAAATTGGGTACTGATTGCAGTGGGTTCTGATGCAAGAATTATTCATTCAAATCAGTTCAGAACCAAATTAGGAAATTAATAGAAAATGATTTGCAGTTCAGATAGAAGTTGAAGACAGAAACTAAGAAGGTTTTTAGTGGGATGTTTTCTTATAAATATGTCTTCTGGAAACCCAAAGGTATTTGTTTGACTATGCTAATACTTCTCTGAAGGATGAAAAGTAATCACTTCAGCTTAGAATACATTCAACGACATTTGAAAAATTTATTCCAAGTCTATTTTTTGTTTGACATAGTGGAAAATAGTCATTGCAATTGCATGTCTATGTGTGTATTGGTTATAACATCTCTAAAACAAAGTGTTAATAAGTTTGAGACCCAAAATGATCAGAATTTGTTTGATTTTTTTCTGTTGTTTTTCTTTTATTAGTATGTATTTGTGATACATAATAATAACAACCAGCTTGACAAACTGGTGCATTTACTTATCATATCAGGGGAAGGGAAGCAGGAGTTTATTTGGTTCTTAATGCTAGAGATTACAAGTCAGTAAAGTGGACTTGAAGGTGTCAGTAAAGCCGGTTCAAAATAGTATTCTTTCAATAATATGCTATTCTCTATGGCTCGTACTCTCGTACTATAGAGCAGTCACCACTAGCTCATATGCCTCTTCTCACTGCTTTGTTTTTATTGGTACCAGTGCTTGTTTTAATGGAATTCTATGACCCATATGAAATTCATCAATTTCCATTCATTCTTCTCTACTTACCCAACACACACACACACACACACACACACACACACACACATCTGGGTACATTATATATATATATATATATATATATATATATATATATATACATAAATATATAAGTAATTTTATTTCTATCAGTAAGCTGAGGCTTTTATTAATGAGTGTGTTTGAAATTTATCATCACTTCCTTATCAAAGATCTTATGGCAAATTAAATTCTACTGAAGTTTTTTTGGCTTCTTATTGCTAATAATATATATATATATATATATATATATATATATATATATATATATGACTTAGAGTTAATGTATTTGAAGCCAATTTGCAACATAGCTTTATTATTTTATACTTGGTAGGTAAGCAAATCAACCTCTTTGTGTCAGTTTTAAATAGATAGAGATATCTATCTATCCCAATTTACTAAAAGAATTGATTCAGGAATTGACTAAGCAATGTAACTCCAAAACCTACAAGACAGGCGATGAGGAAGGAAACATCAGGAGCATCCAGCACCTCAAGAAGCAAAAGACGTTGTCCAAACAGGGAGAGGGGCTGACTACACCCTTCAAACCCAAAGCGGAGCTTGTCATCCCCACACGCAAACATCTTTTCACGTACGCCCTCTTTTAAAGGTTTTCTCAGTAAGTCTGCCCCATCCAGATAATTCAGGCTAAATTCTTTATTGTACTTACAATCAGCTACATATTTTAATCACTTTTGCAAAATCCTATCCCAGTAGCATCTAGATTATCAGTGTTTTCGTACATAACCAGGAAACAATGTCTTTTGTAGGAGATCTGAGGACCTGTATTCAACCTAGCAAGCACACATATCCAAGGCCAGCATAGGCAGGTGATCATACACTTGATGGTCCATTAGCCTCATTTTAATGCCTGTTGATGTTATTTGTAGGATAAGCTAATAAAAATCTGGTTGGTAAAACAAAAACACAAATTGAGTGACAAGATGAGATTATGTAGTAGATTATAATTCTTAAATCAATATTTCATATACTGTCAGTAAGAATTAAAATAACAGATGTTAGTATAAGCAATAACAAATATTCAGATATTTTATAGAATAATAATAACAACAATTCCTACTTTGCTTAAACCTTGGACCTTTTGACTAGATCTTATTGAGCCACGTTTTTTCTTTTTTGCTGTAGATACTCATATTAAATTAAAGTTAAATGTTGATTGATTAGTCTGCTCCACAAAACATTAAAATTTGATTAGTAAAAATTAGGGTGACGGCTTATAAATGTGTCTGTGGACAGAGAATATAAGATTTGGTAGAGTCAGAAAATCGTAATAAATACCATTTATTGCATGCCTATGCAAAAGAAATTATATTCATTCATTAACCTTCATAAAGCCTGGAAGGGCACCCAACCAGAAAGTCTAGGATTTAGTTCATTTGGTTGTACTTTTTTCTTAGTATGCCTTTAACAGGCTGTCATGCTTTTGAAATTTATATCTGGAAGTCCGTTTCATTTACCTATTGCTAATGTGCTTCTCCCCCCTCATTCCCTTAATATTAACTCTTAAAATGAATATAATCCTACCTTAGAGTTTTGCTCACATTGTTTACCTCCTTATAAAATATTAATCATAGAGATCTCTTTTCCTGATCTGATACCTTGTTCCCTGATAAACAAACAGGTACATAAGATAAGTTAAAGCAGTAGCATCCTTCCATGCACCTGTGAAAGAATCCGCTCTGTGTAAGCAACTGTCTCCTGTATCCCTTATAAGTCACCACCAGTATTTTCTCAAGGCCTTAATTTTGATATAACATAATTTGTTCATCTGATCTCTTAAACTATTTAGAATGTAACTTGACATTCTGGTTTGTTTTTGTTTTGTTGTTTTGTTTTTCTTGAGACAGGATCTCACTCTGTCATCCAGGCTAGTCCTGAACTCATTATGTAGCTCAGGCAGGCCTCGAACTCACAGCAGTCCTGCCTCAACCTTCTGAGTGCTGGGCTTACAGACATGTGCCACCATGCCCAAAACACTTTGACATTCTTGACCAGCTGATCATTTATGAAAATGCCAGTTTTCAAGCCAAGTGGTAGTAGTGTTGTCACCGTTAAATATCACTGTAAAGGATTTAAAAGAGAACAATTTCAGTAGCCCTCCCATATTCACAGAGGATATGTTCCAAATCCCCCAGAGGATGCCTAAAACTATATAGGGTACCAAGCCCTGCATACACTATCTTTTTTCAAATTTATACATTTCTCTACTAAAGTTTAATTAGGCACTATAAAAATTAGCATCAATGGCTAATAAAAATGAAGAAATTATAATAGTACATCATAGTATACTATAATAAAATTTATGTGTCTGTCTTGCCTCTTCCCGAACTCCGTGTCTTCTCTCTGTCTCTCTCTCTCTCTCCAAACGCAGCATCTTCTCATACTACACTCCCTCTTCTATGGTGAAGCATGATGCCACATAAAGGCAGGTCACATGGGCATCATGATTCTAAGACCCATTTCCTTTTCCTTGCACTATCCCCAGCGTATGCTTGTGCATTTCTGCACAATGCCTTGGCTTTCTCATTGGAAAGCATTGAGACTTTGCACTTGCCTCTTACCTCGCAGAGCTCTGGGAAAGGAAATGGGGTAATATTTCAGAGCCTATTAAACTCCTCAGAAATGAGACGCTGCACATGCACAGCATTTTGTTCTTAGTTTTCTCCATTTCGAAAGAAAATGAATGCAGCTGGGGCTTGAGTCAGAGAAGTCGTCAGGAGCTAAAGCAATCATTGGGGAAAAGAGTTCCTACTTGGAGGATAGATTTTCTTGTTGAAGACCTTAAAAATGCGATCCTGAACATTTTTCTCTCCTAACTGATTGTCCGTGTTCGGGATTTTTCTTGGAGCTCATTACAATTTCACAGTTTCCTTGCAGTGTGTTAAAATGGTACTTTTGTTAGAAGTTTATAGAAGCTTTCTTATAGAAAATGTAAGATTCTTAGAATTAAAATGTAGCAAGATAGATTTGAAAAAAACTGAGAAAAGTACTTTTCTCAATCTGTTCTTTCAAAGAAGGACATTAGATATACCGAAGCTGGACATCAAAACCACAGATGCACCTACAAAAACTGGAGCAATTTCATCTCTCAGAGTAGCAACTAGATGTTCCTCCATGGACTACTGGTGTGAAGAGAGAGGTGGATTCACACAAAACCACTCAAGCCTCTCCTTGTAGGGACCAAGTGCAGCCAACTGAGCAGCCAACATTGCAGTTGCCTTTGAACTAAATGTTTAGTTTGCTCCTAACTCTGACATGCGTTGTCTTATTTAACCTTCCCAACAGTTCCTTTCTGTCCCTCATTTTCAAAATTAGATTAAGTGACTTGCCTGGGTTTACACAGCTAACAAGGAGAAAAGCGTGGGTTGGAATTTGTCTAGCATAGTTTCTCCCTAGTGTTTTTCCAATGGGATTCAGAAACCAATCCCATACTCAGTACACATTTTTTAATGTGAACATGTCACCAAGTGGTCTTCTAAGCTGTAAGGTCTTTGGAGGCTGATGAATAAGGCTTATTTATCTTTATGGGAAATTCATTCCATTAATTAGTATGCTTTCCAAAACATTAAAATTTGAGTGGTAAAATTTAGGGTAGCTGATTATAAATTTGTCTGTGGCCAGACAATATAAGATGTAGGAGATTCAGATGCTTGCAATAAACAATATTGAGTGCATGGTATGAGAACTTATGCTAGCCTAATATGTGTAGGGAAAATGCCTTCAATAAATGTCTGCAAAGGAGATAGTGTAATCTCTTTGATGCAGGTAATGAAACCGAGGTTTTAAGGTATTTAAGAAACATGTGTGAAGTCCCCTCACTGGTGAGGAGCAAAGCTAAGATTTTAGTCTGGGCCTTCTGAATTCTTCCAAAAATTCTGCAGCCTTTTCTATTCTTGTGGGTTTTTTTACTTGTATTTATTTACTTATTTATTATCTTGTGGTTCTAATTTTGTAAAATTCTTAATCATACTTTAATTTCTTCATAGTATTCCTGGGAAAGTGCTATGTACACTGAACCCATGAACATCTCTGAACTTCAAAGGACAGAGAGATAAGCCGAAATTGAGTGAGATCCCATAAGATGCCAGGTATATTGCTAGATATGCTATGAACCTCACCTAACTTAGTCTTCATAACTATCCTCTGATGTAGTAATTATGACTCTATTTTATAGACAGAGAAACTAAGTTTGAAAGAGGTTGTTGTGGTTTGAATACTGAATATCTCCTAAAGGCCTCAGGTATTTGGAACCATGTGCTGTTGGGAAGTTCGTCTTGGCTGGAAGGGGCAGATGCTTGGGGCTTGGCCTGAAAGGATTGTGACAATTTGTTGAGACTGGAAGTTACCCAGGACAGATCTTTCCGGAGGTTATTACTTACTTTTGAGCCAGGAAGTGAAAGTGGTCCAACTGTCAGCTTAAACTGAGTAAAGAAAGGAAGAACAAACATTGCTGCAGCTTCTTCCTAAGAAAGCTCAGGCCTTGACTAGGTCTCCAGACATCAGCTACTCCTGCTTCACTTGGTTTCTGTCTAAAACGCCTTGAGCAAAGCCGCAATTCAGCCTCGGCCATGTGTTTCCACCGTGACTGGGTAGCCATGACCACAATGGGTGAGACATTCTGAAATTGTGAGCAAAATAAATCTTTCTTTCTTAAGTTGCTCCTGTTGGGCATTCCATTCTAGTAATGCAAAAGTAACTAAGACAGAGGTAGGTGCCTTTTCCAAGGCTATGTATTCGTATAAATCCAGATCATCCTACTCTTTAACCCAAATTCACTCAACCACATCAGAAGAGTGACATACTTCAGTGTCTCTCAAAGCTTCATTTTAATCTAATTGTATGAATAATGGCCAAAACTAATTCTGTTTTTCTTACTTTGAGGAAAAAACCAGATTTTGCCTAATTTTTATAGCATTATCTTCAAAATAATATTTTAAATAAGATATTTGAATATGCTACTACTCATTCATGAAGTGCACTGAAAAATGCTACAGTCCTAATTAAAATATGTTATTATTATAAAAATAATAGGAGACAAGTATCTTGGAAGGGTCAGAATTCTTGGTGTCCATGCTTTTACCTTTTGTCACGCTGCTATGTATGTTCACGTATGGAATCTGTCAGCTTAGACAAATGTCCTACCTTCTCAATACCGTCAGATATTGATATACTCGTCCCAGATGTCCACCTAGTTGGCCTTCCTACTAAAAAAGCATTGACACATTTTCTCTCATCCAGAACAAATAACTTCAGTCCCTTTTTGGCCTCTGCTTCCACTCCTCCTTTTTATATATAGAGACTTAATAGCCATACTTAAAGAGAAATCTGCTGTCAGCATATAAACAGATGCTGGCTGGGCTTCTGCTGCTGCTAGCAAGAGGCCTGGGCTAGTGACAAGCAGACCAGAACGAGATTCCAGGCACACCTGGGAGAGGAACATGTTAGGGCACAGGGGTGATGATGACAAATTAAAATTACTGCCGAAGCACAGCGGAAGAGCAGCCGGTACGGGAAGATGCCATGAAGGTTCTAAGCAGGATCTGAAGGTGTGCTTTGCAAATGCAAGCTACCAAATGAAACTTACAGGCTGAGAATTTATTTTTACGATTATCTCACTTCAGAAGAAAAACAAGCCCATAGGCTCACCACCTGTGGGTGCCTGTGAGTTCCCAGTCTTATTGTGAGCATTGCGAGTGTTGAGTGACTTACGGGAAAGGGGAGCACAAGTGTTCCCCCGGGTTTAGGAGGCAATCAGACACCAAACCCAGTCTAGGTCGAGTCTTCTTGTTAGCTGGTTCTCGGGAGAAGGCCTATTTTTGCTAAGAAATGAGAGAAGCTGTGGCTCCTGCTTAAGTTAGAACTCACAGGCACAAACTGGTGGTGAGCCTATGGATATCTTCAAGGTTAGCACATGGAGGTCTGAACACCCAATTTAGGAAGTGAGAATGATTCGCTGCTTTCCTCCATGTACAGGTACACCACAGGGATATGCATATGGTTCAGTGTATGTAAAATGTACTATGATCCACATCCAAAATCAGAGGGCAAAAATGATCAATAATTGGAATGGGATTTTTTTGCAGCACGGAAGTATTATGACACTCCTTGTGCCCCCCAGAGGTTTGTCATCAACACCAGCAACACTAAACAAATCCCATGGTAGGGACATGGGGTGGAGATATGTTCTAGAAGCACTGACCTTCAAGGCACCTAAAAACGTACATTCAGCATGTGTTAGGTGCTGTGGACATACGTTCATTCTAAATATTAAAACAAGACTTTAAAAGATTCATCACACACGAGACTCTGGTTCAGTTTTGGCAAACCATTAACCAAACACAACACTAGAGAAATAAAAGGTTGTTCTTTTTTTCTGTGTCCTATGGTTGGGCTTTAGCCAGGAGAAAAGCCCAAATCTTCAGGTATCCCTTAACCTGACTCCTCAGCCAGGCTACTCAGCAGCCTGGTGGACCATTCCTGACCTGTCCCTGGGAGACAGCTATAGCTGTGCCTGGTGGGATTCTACCAAGCCTACTTTTGAACCAAAATACACATTTTGTAGACCTCAAGTAGAAAGTCACAACTAACTTTATCCTGTCTTGCCAATGCCTTAATAAACCTATGTCTCAAAAAAATAGAATGAAGATATGCCTACCAAAGCCAATGGGTATATTTTGCCAAATAAATATGCCTGTGGTTGAGTCATATTTTCTTGTTCTGCAGAGGATGTTCTGCCTTAGCTGTTATTTTGGTTTCAGAACATAATCACTCTCCAGTGCTTCACATTTTGTGCTGCCTCTGCCAGGCTCAAGCAGAATCCACACCTTTTCTCATTTCCTAGCACCGCCAGACCTTCTGCAAAGACCCAGTTTTCTAATAAGAAGGCTAGACCTAGGCTGGTGTTCCTGACCAATTGCCTCCAAGATCAGGCAATTAGTGTAATGTTGAGCTGGCTTCTATTAAATGCCATTAACTACCGGTGACCAAGTTATTTCAAGCTCTCACAGCCTGATCTCTCCAATTTGAAACCAGTGATGATTTCTATTCCGTAAACCATGATAATGAAGGTACTTAGCACTGACTGGCACTTAGATGTGAATAACTTCAATGCCAAATGTTGGCAGCTATGAACATAACTGGTAAACTTTGCTATCAGCAGCCTAAATGCACTGAATGGGGATGACAAGAGGAAGTGAGGTCAGCAGGCTTTGGAACTAGGAGAACTTGGCTATCTGTCTCTACCTACTCAACCAAGCCAACATCTTGTCCACTCCTGGAAATAATTGGGAGAAACTCTAGTTGTAGAGAGGAGGGTACCACAAATGGGTATTGGGCCAAATAAACACTATGTTGCTATTATACTTCATTCACACAGGATGGTTGCAGCCTTTGAAGCATCCATTGCATATTTATATAGTTAGGTCTGACCTAAGTCATTTCAACAACACATATAGCCATCATTTTGGTCACAGAGCTCATTTAAAGTAGATGAAACAAATACAAGTTAAGCTGAACCCTACGATGATTTCCAGAAGTCAACAATAAATAATACTCTTTTAGACTTTGTATTTCTTTTCTTCTAACGTTTTCATTTTCGTTGCTGTGATCATTTCATCTTAAAATTGAGGTATAATGGAAAATACAAAGTTCAAATAAAATAAATCTAAATGATTTTGACCTCTTTTTACTTCTATCTGTATCATGGGCAAATTACAATCAACTCTGTAACTACAAAGAATATGAATAAAGGATCATATAGTGCTTTTACAATTAAATTCATATCCACTTGAATGCTTACTTTTTAGCAAAATTTTGGCACAAAACAGGCAGGTAAAGTGTTTATTTTGTGAGTAAAATTGTATATGGTATGTAGTTATTTCCTTAAGAAATTCTGTTGTGAGACAGAAAGAATATTTAATTGGTAGTCAGGAAACCCAATTAAACCCAGATTAAAGCCCTAGAGTGACCTTGTGCTAATTGGAACTTTGTGTTTCTTATTAGCCAACTGAAAGAGCTGAAATTCTCTGGTTCTTTCCTGACACACATACACTGCTAATGCTTAAATGATTTTATTTGACCCATACTGGAGCAGAATTACAGTATATCAATAAATATCAATACTTTCCCCCTGAAATATTGTGAAGGTCAAATGATTCAGGAGTTAGGAGAAGAAAGAAAAAGAGAAGGATAGATACAAAAAGATGAAGAAAAGGAAAAAATGAAAAGGGAAAAAGAAGATTACTTTAAAGTCACACAAGAGTGCCAGCCTGACGGGAGATTCTAAATAAAAGACCAGCCAAGCTTACAAAGTAGGTTCAGAACCAGACTGGACTACAGACTGAGATCCTTTCTCAGAGAGAGAGAGAGAGAGAGAGAGAGAGAGAGAGAGAGAGAGAGAGAGAGAGAGAGATCCCAGGAAAAAGGGGTTTGTCTTTATGCTTCTCACACTTTTTAATTTATTTGATTTGCAGCCTCTGGTCTCTCTCCCCATATGTGCAGATGAACACTGTGTGGCCCACAAGCTCGCCTTTCCACCCCATCTTTGTGGTGCATGTGCTGCACCGCAATGGTCTCCAAGGTCCCCAGAGTCAGAATCACCCTTTTCTCTACTGCCCACATCCAGCCATCTGGGGATCTGACCTCGACTTCAAGTTGGGAGAAACACAGTGAGCATCCCCTAACTGAGAATGATGGGTTCTCTAACCTTCCTACAGACACCAAATTACACATTTTTAGAGAAAGCGCCTGCAACTTGCACTTCAGACAGAACACGAAGTGAAAAGACAAAGCCAGGAGGTTGGAAGCAGGATTACGTGGGCATCTCTACAGCTGTCCAGGTGTCCCGAGCTTCTCCTTCCTCCACTCACCAAACTTCAGAAGCCTCTCTGCCTCTCTCCAGCCTTTTTCCATCTTTTGCACTGAACACTGAGAAGGGAGGAAGCCAAGATCTTCTCAGACTGCTCCCTTGGGCGCTACAAATTCTTCATGAGTTAAGTCGAGATATAATACAACCAAACAAATGAATAAATAATAAACAGCTTCCATGGTGACGGCACTAGAGTCTGTGCTTCTGGGAGTGGAAGGAGCAGTGTGTGACTTCTTCATAAGCCAAAGAAAACCCAAGTACAACACCAAGCTGACAGGCGATCGGGGCAACCCAAGTTGACCTAAAGTGGGAAATTACTCAAAGTGGTATCTTGGACTCTCTACCTTTGATCCAAGAGCCTATTCATCCCCAGTGAAGGGAAAACTTCAGAGTGGAACACCGGAATCCTCATTTTTCTGCTTCCTTAAACTTCCCATATCTGTCTCTCTACACAGACAACTTAGGGCTGCCACAGCCACACACCCACGTCCGCCGGCTACATCAGAGGGCGAAGCAGCCCTCCTTAGCATCTCCTAAACAATGAGGAATGAGTAACAGTGTAGTTGGGTACTAAATAGTTTCTAAGACATTTGGCTGTGACCGTAAGCTGTAGACCCCAAACTCTGATTACCCAAGGAGAGTGTTGGTGCTTCCTTAATTATGCAGCTGAGTGCCAGCAACTCATGGGCTGGATTTCTCCCCCAGGGCCTGTCTGCTGCTCCAGAGTGCACTGAGCTATGGGGACCCTCTTCCCATCTTCGTGTGTGTCCCCAGGAATGTTGTTCCCAGAGCCTTGATGTGTGTGCCACCTAATAATTGTTTTTTGTCTACACAACAAGACACAAAGCAAATAGCTTACCATCTAGATTATTAATTCTTAAAAATCATTTTAAATTCTTGAAACAAATGTCCATATACAGACGAGAAAATTTTCATACAATCCTAGACAAGGTGATGATGAGCTCAATGGATTATACATCAAGAATCCTGATAAAGTGAGTCATTCTTGCTTGAGACAGGAAAAGGCTGAGATAGAAGATGCCACTGATATAAGAATATGTGAAGTTAGAGCAGATATAATCTAGAGTATAACAAATGCCCCAAACTCTATTTTTTCTTCCCTTTCCCAGACAATCTACCTAAAATAATGCCTCCACCCTTCCCTATTTTTTTTTTGTATAGTAAGAATTTGTTTCTCAAAACTCATATCACTGTTTGAAATAAAAAGTCTACAAAATGTGGGAAAATCTAGGCTCTATTTATTTTAGAAGCATATTCTATTTTAAAATAAAACACTAAATTTTATTCAATCCTTAAACACATTTAAGGAGATGTACCTCTAAGTTTAAAGCAATAGATTCATTTGTTTATTGAAAAAGTTAAATGAAGTATGTTTCCCTGCTTCTAGATGCTTAGGACAGTCTTTTGATTATCTATTATACCACTAAGCAACTCCGAGAGCATCTCAGCAAGAGGAGGGGGGATTAAAAAGCACATTGGTATGGATACATATTTATTTGAATTCATCAGCCACATTAATTATTACCTCTGAAGTTCAGACTGGAAAACAAAATCTCAAATCCCATTAAGTCTTACTCGTCTAATCCCAGCAGGTTTTCATATCAACTCATTAACACAAAGGTCATTGTTCTCATTTTTAGAATATGCCAACAGATTGTGAAAACACAACTCCGATTATGCTACTAGGTCTGGAAAGACGCAGCAGGAACAGCGTCTTCTGCTCTTTGAGGAGAATGGGATGGGTTTTTTTTTTTTTTAAATCGAGTCTCCGTGTTGCTAAATTTCACAGAGATAAGAAAAAATGCTCCAACCCAAACATTTCTGGATTGAGAAGTTGTGAGTGCACATTCCCTGCCTATGGGATCCCCAGTATTCTCGTAAATATGTCAACCAGTATCTCAACTCAGCTGAAAGATTAGTCAAACAAATATTTATCATCTGTCTTTGTTCAAAGTATGAGGGTGGGGTAACACACTGGAAAGAATTCCTTCTTCCTCAGAGGTGAGCTCTAAACATGGAGATAGCAGATAATTGTGATATACAGTAGAAGGGTAGAAGGTGACATATGCCAGAGAAAGGTGCAAATTAGCTTCTATCACATTGTGAAAAAGGAGACGTTTAGGGAAAGATTATTTCTTGTTGTGGAGAACTCCAAGGGGCTCTAATATTCCTACATCATAATTTGGTTCTGAAATATTCCCCCAAATCCTCACGTGCTTCAATGTTGTGGATTACCTATAAATTTTGATGTCCACTTGTCCTGGCGTCTTTCTGCTGCCCTCACCCTTCCTCTTGAGGTGCCATGAGGAGCTCCTCTTGGCCAGACCCTTCCTGCCACTTCCAGCCACCCATAAATGGAATGAAACTACCTGAAAATGTAAGCTAAAATAAATAAACCTTTTCTCCCTGCAGTTGTGGGTGTCGAGTATTCTGTCCCATACGCAAAAAAAAAAAAAAGTTACTAAAACAACCTAAAGTATAATAAACACACAAGAGAATAGCTGATACATGAAACAAATAAATCCCTTAGCACAGGAAACGACTGTCAGCTGGGCCACGGGGACAAGAAGGCTTTGAATACACAGTGAGGGAGGAAAGAATGTTCCAGCACCTGCAGATAGACACAGTAGAGAGGATCCCAAGCCGTAATGTTCGCTCATGTACCTGAGAGGGACTCGTCCTTTCTACTTTCCTAACTCTGCTTCTGTCGTCTCCCCCCGCTGACTGGCCCGAGCTTGGCAGTGGCGGCAGAGACTCGAGGGAATTCTCATGAATGCAACACGATGCTTCTAACTACGGTGCTGTCGACTTCTGGAAAAATAAAACCAGATTGGTGAAGGCTCTTCATAATCGCAGAAGCACAGCTAAGAATACAAACCAACAGTACATCCAGTTTGGAAGGAAATCTTTGAAACTCTGCGGTCAAGTCGGGGAGTTCGCCACAAGTGAAGTTTTCTGCCTTTCAGGTGTCAGGAGAAAGAAAATAACGATTGAAGGCTTCAGATGTGGATGACGTCTCCTCTGCAAATTACTCTGTGATAATTGAATAAACGCCAGGTGTCTTCAGTCTGGAGCTAAAGTACAAAGGAGATTTCAGAGACAGCTCACATATGAAATGAAATTGATGTGTTCGGGGAGCTCAGCTTCCAATGACTACACTTTGAACACAAGAAGAAACAGAAATAGTCTCTGGTGGGATAGTAAATTGAAAAAGAATCCAAACTTTTGTTCCCTCTTGATCTTATTTGAAATTCAATATACCTTCTTACTGAATTTGCATGCATTTTTACGCACTTTCTAAAACCTTTATAAGTAGCTCTTATGTGTGCTTACATGGGAAGATGGGCATGGTCTCATAACGCAATCACCACGAGTGTGCCTTTAAAGTGCGGTCTTTTATTTTTTTCTCTTGATTCTACCCCACCACCCTGTCTTCTTCCACATAGACCCCCGTTCTAAGAAGCTTTTGTGGATACTTCTTGTACGTGGTATATTTTTTGTCAGTTCCTGTAATAATTTAACATGTGGGCAGATAGACATATAGGGGGACAATTGCTGCAGCCTGCCGTCCGTGAAAACAGCCCTCGAACTAGCCAGCCTGCCCTGCCCTGCCCTGCCCTGCCCTGCTCTCACACTCGTCAGCTCTTAGGGGAAATCTTCCCATGTCAAATGATGTAGCACTCATTCACTTTTTAAATAAATGCACTGTGTTTGGTGCACTAGGTTATTGCATTTTGCTGTATTCGTTCGAAAAAGATTTTTAAGTGACACCAAAATAATTACAATTCAAATGTGAACAAGATAGGTTTATAAAAGCATGCCTTTTACATCAGCCATAAACACTTGTGTTAGTTACTTTCTCGTCGCTGTGACTCGATACCCAACGTTTCTAACTTAGGAAGGAAGGATGTATTTTAGCTTACAGTTTCAGGTCTCAGCCCATTGATGGCAGCTGGAAAATGGTGGAGTCACATGGTGGGGCCCCAGCTAGAGCTGTAGCTGCCCAGGAGACAGAGACCCTCACAGCATGGTGGAACAGAGAGAGACTGGGAGAAAGGTCAGAACCAGCACACCCGCCCCACCCCAGGTCAAGTCCTAACTATCGCCCCCTTCCAGCCAAGCTCCACCTCCCAGCCCTATACGGTGTCCAAGAAACATGAGGCTTTTGCGAGACACTTCAGATGCAAACCACAACAACACTGAGAACGTCACTAAGTGGTGGATGGCATGAGGAACAACCTGAGATTTCTGCTCCTCGCAGCTTTCCTGGCCCCTTGGCGGTGACTGTTGTCTTCGACTTCACCATCTGGTCAGAAGAACAGAGATAAAGACTCACATTTAACTTAGCGTTCCAAATGAAGTTAGTGCTTCATTGGTGCTGATTTTCATTCAATAACAAAATCCTGTTGTATACGGGTTTTGTTTTGCCTCCAGCTTGCTTCTAACACTTTGTTTCTCTCATTCCACTTACCATAATATCCAAAGTACAAGACCTCATTTCTTCCCTCTCTTTTCCGATTTTAGTCAGTTTGAGATGATGTAACAAGTTCTATAGACAAGGGGACCTTAAAAAAAAAAAGCACATACTTCTTACAATTCTGGAGGCTGGAAAATACAAGATCATGGGGTCGCCAGTCTGGTTTTCCGGTGAGGGTCTGCTCTTTTGTCTATCTTTTGTTGCCATCTCACATAATAGAGAGCAGAGAGCCAAGGCAAGCTCTCTTCTCTCCTCTTAAGGGCATGAATCCCACTTACAAGGGATCCACTCTTCTGGCCACATTACCTCCCAAAAGCCACGCCACTAAACACCAGGACCTGGGGGTGAAGGCTTCAACCTATAAATTTTGGAGAATACATTTGATTCATAACATCCTCTATGCTTTCAAATATTTTTGATTCAATCACCTCTTCACTAAACTCATTCTCTCTCTCTCTCTCTCTCTCTCTCTCTCTCTCTCTCTCTCTCTCTCTCTTCCTCTTTGCCTCCCCACTCCACGTTCCCTACCTTTTCCTGTTTTTCTGTCAGTCAATATTTGTAGTTCCTACTTCTACCACAGGCCCAAAATAAAAATATAAAAATCATTCTCCTGATTTTCAAGCAGTTAAGTTTGAAGCAGAGGTTGTGATTTGCTAACTTTACTTCTTCATGAGCTTACCAAAACCCAAAGTACCCTGTGTTGCTCATTTTTGTGGGTCTAGAACCCAACCCAGTTTATCAGCCTCTGTGATGTGTGTTCAGGAGACGTTTGCTACACTAACATCATTGTATCGTGGCCGCTTCCAGTAGCTGCTGGACAACTTCAGCTCGCCTAGTCACATCTGACCCGTGGCCTCCACTCGCCGTTCAGCCGTTAGCTGTCTACGAGAACCGCGGTGGCCTTCTTTTCCCTTTCTTCCACTGTTAATGTTTCAGGTTAGCTGGACTGGTTGGGTAACCAGCTTTCCTCGTCCTCTTCTTTCATATATGTTTAATTGAAGTTTCCCAAATCTTAGCTCTGATTGTGTCATTCCTGTGTTATAACCTTTAATTATTTCATGCCACCTGACGAAAACAAACCTCTTAATCTGGCTTTCAAATGCCACCTCCACGTCTCCCCCCACAGGCTGGCACCAAACCATAGGATGAGACGGATCCCTGCATATCACGTCACAGTAACTTTGCACTGTTTTATATTTTTTCTATATTTAAGTTTTTCAGCCGCTCAATATGTTGTTTATTTCCTTTTGCGCCTTAAATATTATCCCATCGTTGGTTGTAGATAATTATCTATTCAGAAGATTTTGAAGATCACTGTCAGATCCCACAGCCTCTGTGTGACCTAATCTGCCTTCTTTGAATCATATACCCCATATGTTTTGGTTCAATCATCCTTTCACTGAACTCATATCTAACATCTACCTTCCTGTCTACCTCTCTCCCTCCTTCCTTCTCGCCCTCCGTCGCTCTCTTCCCTTCTTTTTTCTCCCTGCCCTCCCTTTGTTTCCTTTCTTATCATCTCTCCATCTCCAGTTTCCACTCCTTCTAACAGGCCCCACCATAAAAGTCATCCTGCTGATTTTCAAGCAGTTAAATTTGAACTGAACCCTGCACTGTTCATGGGCCTCTGTGTGGCACACACCCAGAAGGCATCTGTCAGGCTGACATGGCTTCTAGTCACTCGCCACAAGCTCCGCTGCTTTTTATTCCCAGGACTTGTGTGGTTCCTTTTACTACTTGTATTTGTGGTTCTCTGTAACATACATTCTTGATTACATGCATTCTATTCAAGTGCAATATTTACTTTCTAGTCATTTATATGCAAATATATATATATACTCATGGATATATCAGATACATGGAGGTGTAAGTAGACTATAAATTGTTTATGCTACCTGGTGGCCCTCAAACTTTTTGGCACCAGGGATTGGCTTACCTAAAGACCATTTTCCCAAAGATGAAGGAAACGGGTTATTTGTTGTGAAGTAGATTGTGGGAGGTTAGCATTGAAATATCAAGCAGCTGCAGGAGGGAAGTGGGAAGGGAAGCCCCGCCTCCTGTCAAATCAGAGGGGTGTTAGAATCTAATAGGAGCTAGCTGGCAGAAGGCAGGACTTCCCTGGATGCTCCTCTGTCCCCGACCATCATTAACCTGTGTTGTCCACATCTAGGGAACCGGAAACTCCAGCATCTTCCATATCATTTTTCATCTTTGTGTCCTATGTCATTTGCTTCAAATTCCTTTCTTAAATTTAAAGAAATTTTTACAAATTTAACTACTTCTTATAGAATCCTCTCTTACTTTGGATCTATTTTACAACATTTAACCAGGGACAACTAAAGCCTAATGTTCATGACTAAATATACCATATATCATATATACAATATGCAATATATCATAAAATGTTTACTGTAAATTTTTTAAGTTAAAAAACTAACTTATCTATATACATTAAGTAAAACTTATAGATATAAAATACTACATTTGAAATGTATTTGGAATATTCAGAATTGTCTAAGATATATTCCTCCATGTGGAACATTTATTCTTGAAAGATATTTACAGAGTATATACTGTCAGGACTGAGTATTTTTCTTTTTTAACATTTCTTCTTAAGTTTAAAAAAACTAACTGCATCTAACCTTAATGAAAAATATGTGCTGATTGCGTATTTATTATGTACAATTGGTATATACATAGTAACCTTGCACCTTAAATATTGAATATTATCTCATCATTGTTTATAAATAATTTATCTATCCTGAGAGATTTTTAAAGATCACTGTTGGATCCCATAGCTTCCATGAGACCTACTTGGTTTCTTTGATATATCATATATATACATACATATATATATATATATATATATATATATATATATATATGTATGTGTGTATATATATATATATATATATGCGATACATAATGATTACAATGAACTCGAATAGTTTCTACATATGTATATCCTTTCATCGTTACAATCCCTTCCCCTTCCTGTTTTTGGCCCTCCACACCCTCCCCATCTCCCCTAACACCCACTATTGCACCCATGTAGTGCTATAAAATGCCTGTATTCTAGGTTTCTCACACTAGAGAAACCACGTGATATTTAACCTTTTGTGTTTGGCTCATTTCATTAACTCTTAACAGACTCACTTGTACTGTAAACAAGAATTTTTAACATCAAAGTGAATCAAAGGAAAGGGATTCTCAAGCTCACAGGATTTGGGAAGGACTTTTAAACATCAAAACAGGCAATAAGTACATAGAAGGTAGATAGGAAAGTAGACAGACAGACAGACAGACAGACCAAGAGCGGGCTAGCTACGTACCCATCTACAGCCAGCCAACCAATATTTAATCAATCTATATTATGTAAAGTTGTATTAACAAAAAGAAATCATTTTCAAGTCTGTATTTTAAATTTTGTTTGTTTTAAGTGGCATCTTTGAACAATAAAATAAAACCAAAGTAGATGAAATCAAAGGACTCTAGTTGTTGATATATTATTCCTCCCTTAATTTCTGCTTTGTCTGGAAAGAGTCTTTCCCAAAAAATCCAAAGCTTCTTATGTTGATATTCATGTAACGCTTTGTTAAGTGCCAGAAGTTTTCTTGTAAGAGAAGGGGAAAAGCATTGGGACTTCAGACATCTCAAAGGCCCTTGTCAGTGTTACTGTCTGTAAATTACAGCTTTCTTTCTTCTTGTTTATATCCTGATACATCCAGAATTACATTTTTTCCAAATGTATAATCATTAATATAGGCGTGATTATTTGATTTTTTGCTGCATTTTTGCCAACTACTATTACTATTTGCCTACTAACCAGTGAGAAAGTAGCTCACAAGGATTAACAGAAGTGTGACTGCCAAAAAGCAAGGTGGGGTGTTATTGATGGCCCAGGAAGCCCAACCCTTTCATGCACTCTACTACTCTCCTGAGGGCTACAAGGAAAATCTTTGCAACAGTTTGTATGTTTAGTACCTAATTTTCTCGAGGCAATTCAGAAATTAGCTCCAGCTCCAAACATTGCACCAAAAAATACACTAATAAACAAAAACAAGCAACTTCTAAGTACAGAGTATGTTTTCTCTTATTAACAAATTATGATTACCTAATTCCATAACCAGTACTTTGTTTTCCCCTCTGACCTTGGGCTGCTTCTCAGGGCATTTGCTGTTTTCTAACCCTCTCAATTTCAGTTTATCCTTAGGTGCTAATTAAAATGGCAGGTGTTAAATTGATCATTAGCACATTTCAGCTACTGCTCTGAGAATAGAAATCCCTCAAGTGATTTTTGGTTTCTCTCAACATAATTCATCTTTCTCCAGACATTTTCTGTTTCTTTTCCTTAGTAGTTCTGTTTCTTAAAGAAAAAGCAGATAACCAACCATGTCTGCCCCAGCTGATCATCATGTATTTCTCAGAATTACTCCCTCAGAGTAAATGATACAACAGACCTTCATTTTTAGTAATGGGCCAATATCATGAATTTGGGGAAAAAATTTTAAAAAAACTAATCTTTATATACACTACTCATTCAGATTTCTCAAATAGGCAACATACAAATGGCATAATAACTTTAAGTATTATTCAATTTTTATTTCATTATTTTTATTGTACCAAGAATACTTCATTTGAGCTCTGTACTCTTGTGCACAATGCAATATTGTCAAGTACAGGCACAGTGACCTAAAGAAGACTTCAAGAACTTACTCATCTTAACATGTCTAAAACTTTACACTCAGTGGGCAGCAACTCCTTTCATTTCCGTCTCCATCCAGCCCCTGGAAACTACTATTTTAATCTCTGTTTTTGCAAATTTGTCTATCTTAAGTATCTCGTGTACATGAAATTATGTAGTTTTGACCTGTGTCTGATTTATTTCACTTAACAGGCTACTTCATGACCCATATTCATAAAGCAAAATTTTATTATTTTATAGCTAAATAATGTTAGTCTGGGGGATGGGTGTGGGTTTGTATGTATGTGTGTGTTTGTGTGTCATGTGGTGATATATTCTTCATGGCATTTAGGTTGTTTTTACATCTTAGCTATTGTGACTAACACTGAAATGACCATGAAGGTTCTACTATCTTCTCCAAATTTTGAATTGTCAATTCTTTATGCTGTATATCCAGAAATAAAGTTAGTTGCTCATTTGACAGTTACAGTTTTAGTTTCTTGAGGAAACTCCATACTATTGAATCTCTGCCAGCACACCTTTGACATCCACTGTCCATGCAAATTTTGCCTTGTACCTGGATGCTGCCAAAGAGAATTCACCAACCTCAGACTCGGACATCACAAAACAATGACTGACTTCTACCTAAGTGTGATCTAGTTGTTGGTTGGATGCGTCATGGTGGACTTTTCTCTACATGATCCAAATATTTCAGATATTTATTACAGTGATACAAAGCTAACCAATACAGGAACCAAGGCAGAAAGAAAGAGCACCCGTAATTGCTCACTTTACCGGTCACATTTATTCCTTAAGCAAGCACCCTTATGGGACCTTCCGCATTGGATTCCCGTGGCTTAAACAGTCCCACAGGCTGCTTGGTTGGATTATTTTTTTTTTCTTTTTAGTTTTACTTCTGAATAGACAAAGTAACTAAGATTGCCTGAAATAAATAAGAAGTTTAGGCTATCCTTTGAGGAGGAGAAAGCCTTCTTTCCATATCAAATCAGTGGATTTGGAGAACAATTTTGCTGTTAAATGATGTGTCTGCTTCTTTTATAAATGTCACTTGAGTATATCTTCTTGAAGAGATAAAGAGGTAGGAGCCTTGTCCTCGAGGCATTTCCTGTTTTGTAATTTGAGTAAATACTGTGAAAGGGATGATAGAAACTATGACGGAAGATGTGGAGAGGACGACAGGAGGAAGTAGTCACATCTAGTAGCAGTAATTATCACGTATGAAGAGCTTATTGTGACCTCACAAAGCTGATGATTTTATTTATATTTTGCAGAAAATTGAGGTGCGGACAGGATGGATTCCATGCAACTTACTAAACAGTTAAAAAAAAGCTATTTATATTATGAACCCCTAGCCCTAGTGGCTGATGACACAAATGTCTGAAACTGGTGATGATGATAGAGTCCTTTTTTTATTGAAAGGAAGAAAAGACTTGACAAGAGTAATCCATGAAGGAAAACTGCATGGTAAACACCTAAGACGGTTAAAGGAGCACTAGAGGAATTGCACAGCAGTTAAAGCACTTGCCTAGCAAGCACAAGGTCCTGAGTTTGATTCCCCAGCACCAGAAAGAAAGAAAGAAAGAAAGAAAGAAAGAAAGAAAGAAAGAAAGAAGAAATAAATAACATGCTTGGGTTTTGGTCTGTAAAGCACTTACATTGCAGTCAAGAGGGGACTTCCAATGTGGGGGAGGGGAGGCAGGAAGGCACAGCAAGAAAATGTAACCGAGAGCCAATTCCTGATGATATACAATATATCATGGTTTGAAACCTGAATCTGAAGCTATAAGAAATGCAGATACAGTGAACGAACCCGAGTAAAACAAAGCTAAATGCATTTTGTGTCCTAGAAACTTGCAAGGAGTATCTGCAGGGAGTTGAAAATGGCACTGGAGAAATCAATCAACAGATTCTTCGATTAAGGCACACTGGAAAGAAGCTCTGAATTAAAGTAGAGAGAATGGAGAGTAAAAGCGAAAAGAGATATGGCCTGTTAAGGAGTGGAGATTTTGATGTGAATGTTGAGGGACTCATCACATACATGAGCAGAGGAAAGGGCGGAGGCTAGAACGGCTGAGTAGATGAGGCTGGTGTTTATCCACGCACGCATTCGGCTATGGAGCCCATATTTACGAGGTGCTTACCTGCGGTGAACACTGCAGAGTGCTGCGATACAACACAGACCAGCCTCTGTCCTTAGGAGTTCATATGCCACAAAAGGTAAATATCACCCAATATCACCCAAGTTAGTAAATTATAAAGATAAATACATTGCCAAATAAAATCACAGAAATAATCTTATTAAAAAATGAGGGGATGACAGTTTTAGCCAGGAAGACAGAGTGAAAAAAGACCTATCGGGAAAAGGAAATTCTGGAAATGAGATGTGGAAGTTGAGAACTGATGAATGAAGAGCAGATTTGTGCAGAAGAATCGAGCAGGCCAACAGTGCACGCCTGTAATCACAGCACAGCGAGGCCTGAGGCAGGTGTGTGAATGTGAACCCAGTTTGGGCAATTAAGCAACTTTATGAGCCATTGTCTCATCATCAGAAAATAAAAATGAACAAAGGATGTAGCTTAGTGTGAAGGCCCTGGGCATGATCACCAGTAGCAAGGAAGAAGTTGAAGAGAAAAGAGGGATATAGAGAAAACAGAATGAGAAGAATTCTGAGGCAAGAGATATGTTCTGTTGGAAAAATAGTTGGGTGAGGGGGGAGGAGTGGGGCATGGAGAATGCTTAAAGCGGAGAAGAAAAGGGGAACATAGACCATGATGAAGGAAGGGATTCAGACAGGATTCAGAGTGTGTGATCCTGCGATTACTGGGGTCTTTACCGAAAACAACGAGGTTGGATTTTATTCAAGGACAGCAACAAAGAAACTATGGAAGCTTTTAAGTTGAGTATAAGATGATCTGGATTAAGGAACACAGGAAGAAAAGTCAGTTTGGGAAAGACAATTAGATGCTAATTCTGATCGTGTTAAGTTTAATTAGTCAGCAATACTCTCAGGAATGTTGTTTAATGGGCAATGGAGAATACAGGTCTGGGACGAGGGAAAGCGTCTAAGTTAGGGTGTCAAGAAGTCAAATTTGGATATTATCATTATAGAGGCAACAGGATCAAGGGTAGAGTGAGAGCAGAGCCAAAAATGGGTTCTGGAGGGCATTGGCATTCAGTGAATGCCGGAAGAGGTCACCTTGAGAAGGAAAACCAGCTCCCTAGCATGGCCATTGATTTTGAAGAAACGGATTTCTCAAAAGGGGTTAATCAGAATTCAGTTCAAAGCCTTCCTATTTTGTCATGTTGGGAAGCTACCAGGCTCAGGCTGATGAGAGCTACAGTGTCTACATTTTAGTCTCGTGTCTAATAAAGTTATGCAGAGGTAAGCAGAATGAAGAAATTGAAAGAACCCTGACAAAATCGAACTTTAACATCTATAAAAATTAAAGAACTGAATAAATTGAGACATACTGTGTATTCTTATTTGAAAAGTCTAATATTGTTAAGATGTCCAGCCTACCCAATTTAATCTATAGATTCACAGCTCCAATCAAAATTGCAGAAGGTCTTTTCTAAAATAGAAAATGGTAAGTTCATTTTAAAACAAAAAGATTCTAGAATAACTCAAACAACTTTGAAAAAGAGCAAAGTTGGAGAGCCAGTACAACTTAATTTCAAGAGTTATTATAAATTTACAATGATCAAAAGAGACAAATATAACCATACCCACACCCCACAGAGATTGATTGCAGATAATAGTGTGTCAAGAAATCATGCACAAAGGCATAACTGATCTTCAACAAAGATGCAAATACAATCAATGGAAAAAAGTCTTTTCAAAAGCTGTGACAGAATTGTGACAGAATTATTGGAAAAATACCTGCAACACCAGAACTTTGGTGTGCTGAGGCAAGAGGATTGCAAATTCAAGTTGAGCCTGGACAAATGGGGACTTAATGAGATTCTGCCTTGGAATAAAAACCAGGTTGTCGTGCAAAGGCCCTGACCTACAATCCTTAATTCTGAAGAGTGTGCTATACCTTAAAGTATATGGATCATCTAGCTAAAAATAAAACTCAGAACTACAGAAAAATTTTTCAGAAGAAAACTTAGAAAAAATAAAAGTAGTCTAGTCATTAGCATATGCTTAAGCAAAAAATTTGCAGACAAAATGCCAAACTCATACCATCAAAACTCAAAAGCTCTACTTTGTTACAAAAACATAAGTCAAAGACAGAAAAAATATATTTGCAGATAATATATTCTGATTTCACGTGTATTCAATGATTTTCAAAATTCAGCAAAACAAAAATATTTAAAAGATTTGAACAGACACAACACTAAATATAAATAGATATTCAATATTCATCATTAGGGAAGTGCAATTTAAAACCAACATGTGATACACTACAAACAAATTAGCTAAAATTAAAAATTAACCTTAACAGGTGCTGGTAAAAAGGTGAGGCAGTTAAAATTTTTCAGGTATTACCAGTAGCAGTTAAAGTTGTATGACCATTTTCAAAAATGGTTTGCAATTTTCTCAACTAGATATTAATGTTTAAACTCTCTATATGAACTGGTCATTTAGTGCATATTCACCTAAGAGAAAAAAAATCATATTAAACCTATATATGTTCTCATATAGAAGTATATGTCCACAAAGCTTTATTTTCTGTGACTTCAAACTAGAAACAATCTAATTATTCATCAAGTGAAGGCATAAACAAATTCATATTCATATCATAAAAACTACTCAGCAAAATTCACTGAATTATTGATGCAGATGAAAACCCAGATAAACATTAATTGTAAA
This sequence comes from Ctenodactylus gundi, assembly GCA_004027205.1. NCBI lineage: Eukaryota > Metazoa > Chordata > Mammalia > Rodentia > Ctenodactylidae > Ctenodactylus > Ctenodactylus gundi. The sequence continues at coordinate 213,882 of PVKB01002612.1, read as the reverse complement.
GAGGTTAAGAGACAGGCAAAAAGAACACAACATATGATTTTAATCATAGAAAATGCGAATTAATTTATCATGGCAAGAAGTAGGTTACTCGGGGCTCAGGCCCAAAGCAAAACATGATGGGAAAGAAAAGAAAGGCCTGACATTGTTTCTACTGTGGTTAAGATTTCACGGTGTACACATATGTTAAAATGTACCAGATTGTAGACTTTCTATATGTGCAGTTTGTTTTATTTCAGTTCTGCCTCAATACTATCATTTTAAAATCATCCATTAAAAAAATGGAAAAATAAGATAGTGTTTAGATAAATGACCAATGTTTTAATAAAGAACAATAAGTGATACAAATGATATTCAAATGCATTTTTGGAAAAAAAGCTTTTTTGAGTTGCAAAACACGCAAATTATAATAATAAGTGCTGTTATATTTTACAGCCTATGATTTGCACTTACAAATATTTCTTTCTTTATAAGCTAGAAATAACAAGAATCTCAGAAAATGCGGATACCAATACCTGTCAGGATTAATAATTATTAGAAGTTGCATAGACTACCTGGGTAACAGAGTTCACCACAAAGGAATGATTAATTCTCAAAGGTACAGATATGTAATTCCCTTATTTGATCATTACACAATGTCTATGTATACTGAGGTTTTATGCTGTTCTCTGTAACTGCGTATGTGTCTATCAGAAATAAAACAAGAAAGAAAGTAACCGAAATCAAAAAGCCAGCTATACACTTTCCACTTTTTTTTTGCTTAGCATAAGAGGGCTCCAGGTGGCCTTTCTAATTAAAATAATATGTTAATAAAAATGTTTATATTTTAACAGGGTCAAGAGAGCAGGCCATGAGTCTCAATAACAAGGCAATGAGTCATACCGAATTGGTATGAGTAAGGTTAAACTTATACGTATTGCAACTTTAAAAGATGCCAGAGTATAAAAAAGAAAACTATCTAAAGATCAACAATCTTGTCACATACTGTAATAAGAATCAATTGCTTGTTTAACCTGTAACCTCAGGCATTAATGCAAGAGTTCTTTTCTCAAGATTTATAAATTTCTGTAAGTCTAGGATGATATTAAAGTGATAGTTTTGAAACTCGACTCTAAGAAAATAAAATAAAAGGAATAAAAATAGAAAGATAATTTAGAAGCATAGGATAGCAAAGAGAACAAATGAATACTGAAAATATTTCAATATAGGGTTAAGTAACTTAATTTGAAATTACTCTTTTCATGTGTTTGGAATCTGATTAGGACATTTGAAGTGATAAAAACAGATCAGCCATAATAAAATAATCATTGGGGTTTAAGTGTACTAATGAAATTTAATCAATCATGTTTATAATCAACATCAAATATTTAAGAAGTAACTTTCCACATTTAACATAGATTCTTAGTTTTTAAAAAACTGACCAGTAAAAAGCATCCATAATCGTGTGTTCCTTAATACACAAAAGACTGAAAATCTGTTCAACTCCTTCCCTAAAAAGGACATCTAAAGAAAATCTTCCTTCCTCACTTAGCAGAGAAGTCAAGGTGGTCAAAACTTGAATCATATTCAGGATTACTTGGTCTCCTGATTCCCTGGGATTGTGGACAACAGAGAGTAAACAGGTGACTGCAGAGTGGACACAGAGAACTGACCCCCCATTCCCTACTAGCTGTTCCATCAAGTCATTAGCAAAGAAAGGAAGGTATATGGGGCTGCCTATATTAATATATAAATATATTTTATTTATATTAAGCCAACTTTAGCATCTAGTATACTATCACACTTACCTTTACGTCTCCTGCCAATTTTAAGAAAGACAATTTTTTTCTTGAAATGAAAAGCCAGCCTCATAAACTATGGATTACCAAAACAACTATAAATCTATTAAAGATGGTTTTACCAAAAAGCGGAGGGGGGGGGGGGGTAGACAATGTAAAGAATATGAACAACTATTTGATTTTACTGTAGAATTTGAGAGTAATAAGCAGAATGGAATGGAGTTCTGCAATGACAAAATCAAAGTGAATTTAGGAGTAAAATAGAGATTAAGGGGGAAAAAAAGAATTGTAAGTAGCCTCTTTAAAATTGTATTAAGAAATACCATAGGAAGAGACATATACCAGGACCGAAAGAATAAAGATTGTCTTAGATAACAGGACATTGGAGTTTAGGATCTTAATGATGGGGTGATTCAGGAGGATGAAGTTGTCCCGAGTTTGCTTCTGGAAATTAATTCCTTAAGAAAAGAAAAAGTAAACGACTGCACCAATGCTCACATCACCATTGGTTAGGCACCATTCTAAGTTTTTGAGACACATTAATTTATTTACGCCTTCCAAATCTAAGACATAAGTGCTGTCATTTTTTCTTTCCTACCAATTAAAAAGAAGGTAATTTTTAAAGTAGCTTTTTCCAAGTTCATGTGGTTATTAAGTAGCAGCCTTTGGTTATAAAAACAAGGAATATACCTTCAAACCTCAACTATTAATAATAACAATAACATTGAAGTACAATATAATGAAGACAATTTGTCAACCTAAAATAACCATCAGAAGGCTCTCCCAAGACAAGAGTTTATTTGTGAGTATGCACGGGATTTCAACCAGAGATAAGCTGCTATGTTGAATCATAAGCACATTTAGGGATGTAAAAGAAGATGAGGGTTTTTTTCCTGAGATAAAATGAGAACAGTTTACATAAATTATCTTGAGACAATAAACCTTTGTAGCAATAATCAAACCTGAGTTTAATTTAAGATTGACCAGGCAGTTGCTGTGTAGGCCTCATCCCAGAAGATTCTTTTGTGCAAGGCTGACATGGCCTTCATACTGTACAACCCTGTGGTCTGGGAAGACTTTTGAGCAATTCTTATACAAAAAAAATGCATGAAAGCCCCCTTTTTGTCTCTCCTGGGTCCATTTTTAGGGGTTTCACACGTGTCTCCATTTTAGCAACTTTCATAGTTACTTATTGAGTATGATATGTTCCTAGCAAATTTTATGTGTACATTTATATAATCTTTAATTTTTACAATGTTCTCCCGAAGCTCGGAAAATTTAGAACAACAACAAGAAATGCTAAGCAGATAGAAGTAGTAGAGCTAACACTGGCGCTCTATTCTGCTCATTCTCTTATGTCCTCATAAGAAGCCACAGCCTCTGCTCTTTGTTTTAACACAAACTCATTCAGAAATGATTATAGTCACTCAATATTAATATTACCTCGTTAATTATGGTAGAGCATTTTTAGTGGACTAAGCACTCTTACTGGAATAAGGAACACTCATTTAGACAATTTGTAATAGAGAAGAAATGGGTTCAATAGTAAGATGTTTGATATATAGATGGTCACACAAATCCACAGGAAAACAGAAAAAAATTTTTTTAATTCAGAAAGGAGATGGATAGATATTATGTGCTTGGCTCCTTTTCCAGACTCCTAAAAATCAGCTTTCAGTTGGCAATACTTTAAGACTGTCCAGAGAATTGGTAACAATGGAAATCTGCACTATCAGGTTAGTCCTCAGAGCAATCATTTTTCTTCAGTCCATAAAAACATTGCGGCGTCCAGCTCTATCCTGTCTTTTAAGAGGTCGTGAAGAAGAAATAACAAGTTGAGAGGTTGAATGTATCTTTATTCTATTTTATTTCTCCTTTGGTTATGATGTTAGTGGTCAGAAATTTTTATGACCTCCTTGAAAGCTGATGTTTGCTGTACTAAGCAAGCACTTCTTTTATAGCCATATTGAGCATGGTGCCATGGGAAATTTAAAGGCTCTGTCCGTGAAACAATTACAAACTATTTTAAGGGGGATCATGATGAAGACAGGAAACACCCAGGGAAATTTTTATAAACAAATAAAGGAACATAGAGCATTGCCGCTGCAATGCCCCGACCAGCTTTCCCAATTGTGAAAGATATTTCTACATACAAAAGAGCACTTTTTAAATACACTTTTAAGAATATAAAGTGACTTCATCCTGCACTTATACCAATGACAAAGCTTTTCTGTGCTTCAAAATAAAAGATCTCTGCGATCCCAGTTTATCCTCTCAGCTGCCTTCCTTCCACCCCTGTAGAAAGCAAAACCAGCTGTTTCTTCTTTTTTTACCAAAAATTCCAGCCCTATATCTGAGATACCCTGCAACCTCTTTTCTATCAAAATTCCAGCCATGCTTAATTGTTCAAATGCCACGTCACCCATGCCTTTCTCAGCTGCCTCAAAGAGATCCGTTCTCTAAACATTATTTATTTATTTATCTGTTCAAACAACACTCACTAAATTTGTCACACACGTTCTACTGGAGATAAGCACAAATTACTTAAGGGAACTGAGAATTGCTTCTCTTAGGATTTGATGTAGGATGAAAGCAGAAAGTGGTTAAAGATAAGGCTAGAAAAGTAGAAATAATTGCTATCATAAAAGATCTTGGGTATCTCAAATACTAATAAAAATGGATAAAAAGATCTTGTGCTCTTCACTCAGAATGCAAATTTTTTCTTATATCAGGGTAGAATTTTATATTTTCAAAGGGACAATACAGAGTTACATTATAATTACTGGAGTGTATGCCTTGTTTCTTGACTATAAGATACTTAAAAATAGGACTATCTAATCTTTATATGCCCTGCAGTACTTTCAAAGCAGATGCAGTCCTGTTTTTGTCACATGTAGCCACTAGATAATACGTTGAATCCAGAGATGGCAAAGATATCCCCTGAGTCTCACTGAAGCTTCAAAGAGCTGAAGAAATCCACTAGGTAAGTAAATAATTGAATCTAACCATCCAAATGAATTCATATAAATTTCATGTCAATTTTGTTTAATGTCAAAGCAAACAAGTCCGGTAAACACGATAATAACAAGTTCCTTAGCAGGGGAGCTTGCTCATCAAACATAACATACCTAAGAGTTTTTAGCACTAATTAGTGTATGAAAAGAGCCTTTAATAAGATAGGGTATATTCAACCTAATGTTGCTATTAGAGCTTACTTGCCTCTTAAAATTTTCAGATATATAATTTTATCCCTGAGACTTTTACGGAAAGTTCAAGAATGATTTTTCATAACACTTTTTGCATATGAGGGTGGATTCAAGCACAGTTTAGTTTTGCAATTATCTAGAACAGGAATAGAAGAAAATAAATGTTTCTTTAGTGGTTGGAAACCAAAGACTAAAGAAGAGGTTAGAGAAGTGAAAACTACCATCCCCACTTGTGTCTGGAACATATTATGTAAGCCTGAAAGATAAGTACCGGTGATCTCCAGACCTGATGGAGGAAAGAATATCAGAAAATAACAGAATGCACGAAGGCCCCATGGTCCTATCTGCACAGGGAGAACATGTAAGCTCAATCAAGCACTCACCAAACCCTTCTAAATAAGCTCCTAATTATTCATGCATCCTCTAAATAAACAGTGATGCTTAGAAAAGTGTAACAAATTTCTGAACAGAAAGTGCACATCCAGTCCTACCATTAAACCTTCTAGTCTATGATTTCCTTGAGATCTACAAGTTTGGCTGCAGAATGTTTGCCCAGGGTGTATCTTCATTCTTCAAAACGGACTATCGTCCAAAATATATTTTAAAAATAAAAGAAGCCACAAGGATACTAACACCACACTATTTTTATAACTGCTTATCATGCTCAATACAAGTTCAAATTTAAAATAATTGTGACACCTGAGTCCAATTGGAAGCGCGACATCATTATTTTCTTACTGTCTGAATGCAGTCTTTAACATCACAAAGGGGATAGTGAGGGGGCAACAAACGCCTTGTGTGGTCTTTTCTCCCCCACAACAAAGCAATCTGATGCTCCTGAACTTAGACTAGAAACGCAACTGAGAAGCTAACAAGAGAGGAAGCAAAATGAAGGTGTTTGGAGAAAAATACCTAAACCAATATTATGATTCATCCAGCTAATAAATGCTTTGATATTGCCAGGCAGGGTTTATTGATACAAAAACAAATAATTCTTTCAAACTTGTTATCAAGGCTAAACTAAGAGCAGGTACACTCTGATACGTACAAAATATTTCTGTGAATTAACGAAATCCTCAAAAAATCAGCAAGAGCACTGAATGTTTTTGAAAAAATGCAAGCAAGTCAGTGTGCTAAGACACAGCAATGACGCTGTCTTCAAAAACTATTTGGCAAAAATGGGTTCATTTTCTAGTATCAATGTGAATTAGGATGAACTTGTTCCCGTCGCATTTTCTCAGATATGTTGTCGCAGTGCGCCTAACCTTGTTCCATCACTGCTTCCCGAGACACTGAGGGAGGGCCTAAGCCTCACAGAGATAATGAGGCAGGGTCGGTGTGAGAATCTCAGACAGCGGTAGAGAGTCCACAGAAAGTCAGCAGAGTCGGCAGGGCGCTAACCAAGAGAGTTTAGGCTGGCAAAGTTCAATTTGTTGGTCAAGATACTGAAGATTAAGTTTAGTAACAATGAGACATCTTCAAAGTACATTTGTTAATCTGAGTATTACTACTGTCACTAGTAGTTTTTCTTTTTAAACACACTGAACAGTACTTATCACTATGGCTTGAATTCTATCTCTAAGGGTTTTGCTTTTCTATTTGGGTCATTAAGATAAGACTCAATGCCTAGATTTGGCCCATGCAGTTAATATGACTTTCTTTAATTCTATCTAAAGGGATTTATCTCTTTTAGATTTTGTAAAAACACAATAAAAGAATTTAGTTAAAATAATCCTACTGATATTAGGTTTTGTAATATTTATATATAGTAATCCCCAATACATTTGAGCTTTTTCTAGCATATTTCAAAAAATGAATAGAGTTAATTACAATAGAACCGTGTGTCCTTACTAGGGAAGCTAGGACTAGAGCTAGTTACTTGAAGGTTCACAAGCAACTAGAGCCTTTATACTGATATGTTCTACTCTTACCCAAAGAAGTTTTCTACTGATAAAATGACATCAAATGTCATTCCCAAGATCATTGTTCTTTCTATTTCTAATGATATTACAAAAACTAAAAACAGAGCAAGAGTCAACTGTCCGATTCTTGTGAGAATAGGTGGTCACCCTCTGAAAATGGAGAGATTCATTTGTAAAATATGGTATTTGCAAATTTTGGATAATCAGCAAGAGGGTTTGTTGAGAAGAGAAAGTAAAAGACTAGACATACCAGCTTCTTCATACTACAAAGCCCTTCTGTTATGGTTTGGATCACAAGCTCATATGTTTAAGATTTGATTTCCAATGAAGCAATATTTAGAGGGAGAGACTTTGGGATGTGATTGGATCATCAGGGTTCTTGGTTCTCGATAGATTGAGCTATTGATTAATTCCCAGTGAATTGTTGAGAGCTTCTGGGAACTTTGTAAGATGGAGTCTAATTGTAGAAAGCAGGCCATTGGAGCTGTGCTCTTGAGAGATGCATTTCATTCTTGCCCTTTACTCCTTGGCTCACCTCTCCCTCTTCCCCTCTCAGTCACTTTCTTCCCCTCTCCTTCCCTTCTTTTCCCTTGCCCCTTCTTTTTGCCAGCCCCTTGGTAAGCAGTTTGCTCCACCACATCCTCCCCATCATGGTGTTTTGCTTCCCCACAGACCCAAAAACAACAGATCCAGATGACTGTGGACTGAAACCATGGCCAAAAGAATCTTTTCTCCTTTAAGTTGACTTTCTATGGTACTTTGTCACAGGAATGAAACACTAATGCACATTTCTTCTAAGATCATCATGGCTGCTTGATTGGAAATGCTAATTATCACTCTAGCTGGGAAGGTTTTGATGTTTAGCAATTTAATTCCCATTCTATGCCCTCCCCATCTCCATTTCCTCAGAGAGTACCGGTTAGCTGTGCTTGGATCCACTAATGAGATATTGGTCAATATAATTAATTACCAAGCATGAAAGCTTGATTGCATTTTAACTAGCTAATCAATGACAATCCTCAGTTGATATATATGTATATATTCTTGCTCTGAATGTGAATATATATCTTGATGTCATGATGTACACTTAGGATCAAATATTTATGTCAAAATATTTACATTAAAATGTTCTTGTTACCAATAATACTTTTTACTTTATTGAAAGTATTATTAGGTAATGGTGCCTGATGGATGATAAGGTTTTTATAAAAAAATATGATGCAAATCATTCTTCCTCAAGGCACAAACATTGAATTTGGACTGACATCTGCAAAAATGATTCATCTCAAGTATAGAGGCTCTGGAAAATGGAGCACAGAACTTTGACACATAAGCCTGTTCTTATGTTATTGTGTCACATTCAACTCTACTTTTCTTTTTTTGTTCATTTGTCTTTCCCCTTCCTCCAATGCATTCTTTTTTCAGAGGTGGCTCAAGTCAAAAAGGTGAATTTCTCCTTTTTATCAGATCACTTTCCTTTCATTCTTACTGCCAATATCAACTTGCCTGAATAGCTCTGGTTCTAAGGCTGTGCTCTCAGATCCACCCAGTTTCTTATTCTAGAGCAATGGCTGGAGTCCAATATACTCACTGACCTATTTATTTAAAAAAGACCCACCCTTCACTTGTTTCCCCAAAGAGCCCAACTACATGCTTCTGAAGACTTAATAACTCTTTAGAAGAATACTTCTGAATAGCATGATTTTAATTTTTAAAAAGAGCAAATAATGAATAGGAAAATAAGCAAAAATCATTGTACTTCATAAATGTACATTAAAAGCTGCATCTCTCAAATGAGTAACACCAGGTATCTTCTCTTTGAGTCCATTCAAAAATAAAAGCGAATGTTGAATTCTTAAAAAATAACAAACACCAGATTTCTCATCTATGTCCAGATCTGGAATTCAGTACTTACTCTGTGCTGAAAAAAAAGATAATAAGCTAAGTGAATTTTGTAGTTAAAGAGAAATATTTCTGTAGAACTTTACCCTTTTAAACTTTCTGGCTGTTGTGAAGAGCATGTGAACACAAATTCTGTGAAAATGTTCATAAATTTTCATGTGAGTTTTACCCCAAGCAGAAGAAAACTAGAGAAGTGGAGTGATATAATGACTTCTTTGAGTTCCAAATCAAGCAATAACAGATGGTTCTTGGGCATTATATCAGTACACTTTGCATTACTAGAACAAAATATGTAATATAAGATATTTAGAAGTAAAAGAGAATTTTGTTTGGCTCACGATTCTGACGTTCAAGTTCAACGTAGGTTAATCCCATTGACTTGGGCTTCTGCCATTGGCAGCACATCATGACAGAAGGGAATCTAGCACAAGTGCTCTCATCTCATCTAGAGCCAAGAAACAGAGACACAGGTTGGCTTCCCTAGTACATTCCAAGGCATATTTCCAGGGATCTAAGGACCTCTACAAAGCCCATCTCCAGAAGATTTCCTCACCTCCCAGTCACATCAGGCTGGTAACTAAGCCTCCAACAAACACACAGGCCTTTGGGGGAGATTCACCATCAAAACTATAGCAGATATATTTACCATGACTTCAACTACTGCCAAAAGTAATGTCATTTGATGATCTATAGAGGTCATAGTTTCTAAACGAAACTCTAGTATCTATCACAATTATTTTCTATAAATTATTATGATTCGTTCAGGTTTCATTCTAAGCACCAAATTATCTAAAATTTATGAAGCAATAAAATACATAGTAAAGTTTAAGTTTCCATGAAATTGTTATGTTAAAACCATGGTATTTTTCTTAAACTAAAATATTAATGGACTCCGGTAAAATTTTAGAATTTCCATTATTTGTTGGTGGAAGGATATTTTAGTCACAGTTGCAAAAATGTTTTTTTCCTATAATTCAGAGATGAGGAAATAATTTTTTCCCTGTGCACACATTATATACCTTTCTTTGTCTTAAGATTACCATCATCAGCTTTTAAAAAAATGAATTAAAATGTGGAAGTATTAGGAATGTTGCAGAGTCAATTAGCAGAACATATCTTCATCTTTAATGACCCATACGAAACAATAACTAAGAAATCAGCAGTATGCTACTTATGTTATTATGACCTATTCTCTGGAATGGGAGCAGCCATGACTAGGAGAATTTAATGACTATAATATATGGCTTAAAAGATTGAGAAGTCAAACCTTTCAATAGGACAATAACAGAAAGCAGTCTTTTGGAGTTAAAAACAGGATTATGACTTCAATTTATTAAGTAGAAAGTTAGTCGGTATTGTTATAGAATTTGAAAGAGAGCAGGTGCTCAGAAGTTGGATGGTAAGCTAGGAATATAGCTCAGTGTCAGAAACGCGTACTGTGCTATGTGTAGGGCACTCAGGATTCAATCTCTAGCATAAGGAAGAAAGGGAAGAAGAAGAAGAAGAAGAAGGAGACGAGGACAATGATGACAATGACTAAGAAGATGAAGCAATGGATGGAGTGACCAATAGGCTCATATAGATGACAAAATAGAAACCTAGATAAAACTATGAACAGCCTGAGCTCATAGTAGATGGGATGCTCTTGTGGAGTAAATTGCTTAAGCTACAAGACTTTATAGAAATCAATGTAAAAATAGCACAACTAAATTTTCTTCGTTTCATTCTAATATTACTTTTATGTAGCTTGAAAACGACATAAACCACTAAAATGTTTATGATTTATTTATGTAACAATCATTTATTGTCAAACCTTTCTATAGCTAATGTTTACATTAAACTTGAGCATTTTGCGCATGTGTATGTATCATCAGCACTATTTAATAATTGTAATAAAAAATTATAAACTAGAAGCCTATGAAAGTCGTTTTATTTACTTATTCTTTTGCTTCTTTTAATTGTGAAAACCATTTCATTCAAATCATTTCTGATACCTAAAAGTTAAGATAGATAAGAATATAAATATTTTGAATGTATTTGTTTCATTTTGTTCCAGATACTTTCTATTCTAGAAGAACCAAGAATAATACCTTATGTATGTTACATATGGAATATATCAGCAATGACAGAAGTTACAAGGAAGTTCATAAGATGCTAGGAATGTTTTCCCCCATTTTATTGATATGTATAAGTGTAAAATTTAAGTGAATGAAGTTTAGCATTTTTTGCACATGCGTATCTTGTCAAGGTGACAAGGACTTTCCCACTCTCCTTTTGTCCCTCCCCCTTACCACCCCTCCCTCCCTCCCGACCCTTCCCTCCTGGTTCACTTTGTTTTTTGTTTTACGTTCCATAAGAGTTGTGATCTGGGACTCTCATATCGGAGAGACCATTCGATGTTTCACCTTCTGCTTCTGACTCACTTCACTAAGCATGATGTTCTCAAGCTTCTTCCGTTTGCCCGTAAAAGCCTCCAAGCTGTTGGACTTTATAGATGCATAGTATTCCACTGTGTATAAATACCACAGTTTGTGTACCCATTGGTCTGTTGATGGGTGTTTTGATGATTTCCATATTTTAGCTATTGTTAATAGTATGGAGATCTCTCAAAAGACTAGAAATAAATATCTCCTTCGATCCAGCAACACCCCTCCTGGGAATACATCCAAAAGAGGCCAAAACAACACATAACAGAGATATGTGTATACCCATGTTCATAGCAGCACAGCTGACAATAGGAATTTTTTAATGTCTTCCCAAAACCATAAAAAATAATCCATAAGTTAAAAATTTGTGCTTTTAATTTCAAGCTAATTAGTCATCCCTCCTCCCCCAGTGGATTCTAGGATATCTCTACCCAGCTTGGAGGAATTTTATGTGTGTGTATTTGTTTGTTTGTTTATGAGGGAAAAGTTTAAATATTGAATTTTTTCTTTATTGAAAGAAAGCAACATAGTCCAACATCATTATTAATCCAGACCCATTTTTTACATGTAGAGATACCATAGATGGGATTAATGATGATCATTTAGAAGAAAGGGTTGAAGTAGACAAGATCTGAAGAGGATGTGGTAATCTGAGTGCAGATCGGTAGAAATTCTAGAAGAGCAGACGCTCCATTAGTAGTTTAGCAATTAAATTCATTTCTTTTAAGAGCAGAAGTACAGAGTTTGTCACTGCATACATTGCATGTTTGAAAGGATGTGTAGGGAGAAACAGCTGGGGATCACTGCCATTCTAGAAGTCTATATAGCCATGAAATAATTCATGGTAAAAACTAGATTTTAGATTTTCTTCTTTTTCAGTAACATCCTTAACTTTCATTCTCTTCTTGCAGAGCTCTTCTGATTACTTTTTGGCTCTTTCTCTAAGATTAAAATAATTTTGCCCATCAAAATTCTTTCCCCGTGTGATGATAAAAAAAAAATCAGGAGCATGACCTAACTGAGGTGCTTGACCAAGTTATAATGAAGGAGATCACAGGTCAGAAAAAGTCTTGCTCATCATTAATAAGTCTCTTTAACTTTTTAGTTTCAAACACTGAAAATGCTAACTCAGAATGTTAGGTTCTTAGAGCCTTTCAAAATCTGTCGTCCTGCGGTGAACCAAGAAGTCTCCTTGCTATTTGTCGTGTGTATGCTCCACACCAATCACTGTCACATGTGTTACCTACAATTCAATATGGGCCTCCATTATTGTTTGTCTTCAGGTGACTAAACACAGTATCATTACTCATGGCTCCCACGTCTTGTTGGCCTCTTTTCCAGTTTAATGCTCCTGTTGCTGGGGATTTTGAAAAACCTTGTTTGTAATTTCCAAAACTGATCGGTCTAAGGAAGAAAACTGTGACTGATGTGCAAATTGTATATTGCATTAGGCTTTGAATTATTCATTTTCATTATTCACACCATAGTGAGTTTCTTGGCAGAGGGCAGAGAATTTTGAAAAAGTACATTCCCAGTGGTGTTGGTGCTACTTAATAAATGCAATAATTTTCTGAGTTTGATTTCATTAGAGTTCATCTAATTTTCATCTGATTTGGAATCTATTGAACAATGTGGATTTAAATAGCTAATAGTAAATCTAAGAAGAGGAAAGACACTAAGACTAGTATCTTAGTCTATTTTCAGCTGCCATAGCAGAATACCCCAAACTGCTGAACTATAAAAAAGAAGAGTTTATTTGGCCCACAGTTATGGAAGCCAAGATGTCCAACAGCACAGTGTAGCTCCTGGCCAAGGCCTCTGTGTTATATCTTAACATGGAAGAAAGACAAGTGCGCGGTTGTGCCATACATAAAGAAAAAATGGAGGCCCAACTACTCCCAAGATAACTCATGGTGTCCTAATCATAATTAAGTTCCAACATGATTTTCAAAGGAGGGAATTCAAATCACTGCACTTTGTAAAATTCACAAACTAAATAACTAATCTAAGCATTACAGTGTATTGAGGGCAGCCTACCAACTGTAACATCTATTCCTTTCATTGATGAAAAGAATGTGGATTTCCTTCATTCATCAATTAACCATAATAATATCATTTGCTTTATGTCAAACTTACAAATAGGCTAACTGAAGGTCACAAGTAGGTGAACGCAACATTGAGAATAAATTTGTTGTCCTTGTGGGTAGTGAAACAACTCTGACACCAAACAATCCTTGGTGTGCAAACATTTAAGCTTTCCTTTTTTGTTATTTCTTAGCACTGGTCCACAGCACTCCACTTTGAGAAAAGCAAAAATGAACCAGATATCTGCCTCACTTGGTCCCACTGACCTTAATTAAGTTTCAGAAAAGTCAAGGATGAATCTTTTTTCTTTTTGAAACAGAATTTCTGTCTTGGTGATTATTTCAGGATTTTCATGCTCTTGAGTTATCTAGGTTTTTTGTGGTTATTTTTGATTTCTCAGTCTCTGTACAGAAAAGATCAATTTTCCATCTTTCAGGGTTCATATTTCCCTTGAGGTCAGGTGAAAACACCTCTGGCTTTCTCTTTAGTCACAGCATATCTGTTTATTATTGGATTGCTTTTCCCCTCTTTCTGTGAATATTTATCACTTCTCAAATTACTGTAGAAATTCTGCCTGGCTTAACGTGCTGTCTATCTGCCGAAGAAATATATCTGTATTCTCAATGGAAGGCACTGTATGGTAGCATGAAATTCAGATGCAAGATAATGACAGTCAATGTGTTTTTACAGGAAACAGTCTTGTATAATTCATTGCTTTATGGAAGATGGTTTCACCCATTTAATGAAAATACTTTTGTTACATACTATGAGCCCGGTATTGTGTTTCGTGCTGAGAAACAGACACACACTATTTCTGCTACCAAGTGTGTGTAGCAAAGGGTCAGAGTCACATGAATGGAGCCACCGTCCAGGGTAAGCGGTTTGCAGTGATGATATCTGTACCAAGCATCATGAGAGTGGAGGAGGCTGCTCTTTTGCACGTTCTTTACAAGGGGACAGTGAGAGTAGGAGAGTTTCATGCTCTTAAAAAAACAAGGCCGAAATAGAAGAGTCCAAAGTCATACAAGATACAATAACTACTCAACCCAAAGAATAGATGAGCTACGTAGCATTCTTTACTTTTCACAATCATGAGGCATGTGGGCATCTGAATTTTAAAGTGACATTCTTTTAATAAAAATTTGATCAAGCAAATTTGTAGTTCTATCCCTAAACAGTAATTGGTAACTAGTAATCTTAGTTGGTATCATCTATCTTTGAATTTTAAAAAAAGGATGTGGAAGTATGGGAGACAGAACAAAGTAAAGGTGTAGAAGATGCATCTCTTTATTTATTTATCATGTAAAAAGTATTGATATATTTTCTTCATTTTTACAAATAGAAAAGCAAAAGCATCAATATTAGATCCTTTCCCGATGACAGGTTTGGATAGAGAGAGCAGTTGAGAAAGAAGAAAAAAGAGAGATGAAAATTGAACAGAACTTTTCCTACTTCACAATTTTGCCTAGGACCAAACCTCTCTCACAAATATAGGACTTGGATCTCACCCATTGTGGAATGGAAATGGTTTGCATGTGCAACATGATACAATGTAAAAAAAAAAAAAAAAAAACTATGCAAATAGTAGAAATGCATCTGCAATTGGTAAAATTTCCTTTTATAGCCCTTACATGGAATATGAAAACATAAATAGCATATAAATAAGAACATGAATTGGTGCCAAAAGATTCATTCTGCAAAATGCAGCAGTGATTATTTTATGTGCTAGAAATGGGGAAACTTTTAATTTATCTGTTAAACTGTTTGACTTTTACTAAATAAAAGAAAAACATTTTTAAAACACAGTGTCATATAGTAAGCATTGTACTAGTCTCTGAATATATAAAAATAGAATATATATGATTTTTCCTCATGATCATTTTAAACAAATAAAAATAACAATGTTGTTGAAAAGACAGATTAAAAATCAAAGCGATAATAATTGATTGCTCAAAAAATTTCAATAGAATCTAGGAAAACTTGAAAAGTAATATTTAAGAGGTGGAAATCTGACAGATATGTGAAAAAAGTCTCATAATGGCTGAATCCTTAACCCTGAAGAAAGTAACATCATAACGAGCTCTTTTTTCAAGGATATTTCACCTACTTGTTTATGTTGGGGATTTTTTTTTTCCTGTGGTTGAATGGTACTGTCTACTCCTTAAGGTAATTTTTTGTTTGCTTGCTTTTAGTTTCACTTTAGGTGAAAATGGCAGGGAAGAGGCCTTGAAAAATAGAAGCTAGCTAGAGAACGGTGACATATTTTACAAAGGAATTTGCAAGGTTAATTTCAGGGATCTGAAAACACAGGAGGGAGCTTTATTTGCCCCTGATTTATCACATGGCAGATAATAAGAAGATTAATTTAAGATACAAAACATGAGAAACATACCTAAAGGTAAATTGTCCATTAGAAACATTTCCCGAGGGAGAGATGGAGTCAGTGCTAAGACTATATACAAAGCAGATTGTTTCTTTACAAAGCAAGCACTATGAGAAATAGTTTAAAACAAAATGTTTGTAGAGCTTAGCTTAGCAAAACAGGAACATCTGGACCTGGAAGGTGACCAGAAGACTAGCAGAAAAATCATAAAATCAATCAGGTGTGCTCCATTTCTCAGACAACGAAAGGGCTTTGAGCCACTCCAGGTGGCCTGGGGCCATGAAGAGTAGGCATGGCCAGCCAATCCTTGGATCACAAGGGGCAAGTGCTTGGAGAGAATTAGCCAGGACAGCAACCTAGAAGGCGCCAGACAATCTGTGGCTATGCGTGATAGACACAAAGGGACCTTGGTCTTGGTGTGCCAAAGGCCATTGGGTTGCAGGCACAGGAAAGCCCCTGTGGCTGCAGGCCTCAAAGCTTAAGAAGAGTGTTGGAAGGGCCCCGGGCACCACAGGTGGGCAGTCTTCGGAAAGCAAGCTGAGTATACTTAGGGAAAAATTCAACCAGGACAGCAGCCTAGAAGGTGACTATCTTGTGATGGTGTGCAACAAACAGAAAGAGCTCGAGACCAGAGTGTGCCAAAGCCCCTTCGGTTGTAGGAAGAGAGAGGACCCTGAGGCTTTGGGCTTAAGGACTGCAAACTACACGCATGGTGAAGAGGTCACAACCAGCTGGCCTTCTAGGCAGGCCCACAGAGGCAATTTGGAAGCACAGTCCGAGCTTTCCCAGGAAATAGACTACTCACAAACCACACTCTAGGGAACTCACGCAAGCATATCAGCAGCGAAGAATGAGCTAGAATCAGATTAAAATATCAATCCTAAAACTCCAGTATTATGACTCTCGTCCAAAGTAAATTGTGTGACAGTCACCCAGCCTGTCTCTCTTCAACCAGATCGTTATAAACAAATTGGCAGAAAACATCAAGAGTTGTCTTTTTGAAAATACATCAATGATATATGATGAAGTGGGTCAGTCATCAGACACTTGCATAGCATGTGTTTAATCTCTGGCGCTGAAAAAAAAACACCTATTACATTACTGCCTGCCTCCAACTTTGCAATGACTTTTTAATATACAATGGAAAATATAAACTACTTAAAGTTAGATACTAATACATTAGCAATTTTAACTTGCCCTTTTTACATGTTTTTATGCTATTTACTTAATTTTTAGATCCATATTTTTTCTGAACCTTGTCAGAATAAAGTTTCTAAGTGTAATTATTGAAAGAAACCACGTTCCACAGTATTCAGAGATAGGCGGTCTACTCATCTGTCATGGGTTTATAATATTGAATACAGAGATGAAAAAACTAAAAACCATCTTTGTTAGAATATTTCTCCTAGAAAAAAAAAAGAGTTCAGTTAAAACTTGTACACCAAATGTGGTAGTTTTAATAAATTCCCATAAAATCTTAAGTACTCCTTCTAATGGACAGAAACCAATTGCTCTTCTTTGAATGTGGGTGGTACTACATAACTGTATCTAATGATTGCTATACAGCAAAAGCAACACTAATGTTGCCAAGGTTAAGTGACAGAAGAGACTGTGCATTTCTATTTTCTTTCTGTCCTTCTCCTGGTTCACTACTAATGGGCAAATGGCCACCACCACTCCTGCGGAAATTCAGGCAGCTATGTAGAATGGGTCACATGACAAGGAATAGGCGCTTCCTGCCAACAGCTTCCTGCCGGTAACTGAAGCCTCCAGCTAGCCGCCAGCAGGGGGCGCTCTGAACAGTGAACGTGTTTCTCAGGGAGCAGGCATTCTAGAGAAGTGGGTCCCCCAGTGCCAGGAACGCTCTCAGACGAGGTGGTCTTGCCCACTCTCCTCTTGCTTCAAGACAAATCCTGTGCCAGGAACACTGAGCTCCCAGGTTCTCTAGAAACTGTGTGAGATGATAAATACCTGTTGTTTTAATCTGAAGTTTTGAAGTACATCATTATGCAAAAATAGATCAAGTGTACTCCATAGTATTTTTAAAATTGGTGACTTTAAGGTAATATGAGTAATCGATATGAAAATTTATTTCCTTACTATATCTTAGTAACCTTATCAAAATAAAGTTGAATAATAAAAGGACTATATCAATTACCTTCAATTTAAAAACATATAAAAATTCTTTTCAAAACTACTTTCTAAGTAGCAGGTGCTTTGTGGCAGGTCCTTCCTCATATGTGCACTGTTGCACGAAGCTGGAGGGCTCTTGTGTGCTCAGTACCTCTGGGCACGTTTCTGGAATCATAGGCAGAACTGACCGCCTCAGTTCAAGTTGGCTATTCGCACATAGGGGCTTCTATTAGAATGATGTGGAGATTCGTTTGGTACACACCCTGGTGGATTCCACCCTCACAGTATCTGATTCAGTACTTCGGGAACAGGCTCAGGAATCTTCATTTCTAACAACTGGTGCCCACGAGTTGCTGATGCTGTGGGTCCAGATCTTTAATACAACATTTCTAACTTTCAGAGTCACTGAGCCAAGCCATACAAGTGAGCTTGCTATTTTCTGTTTCTTCTTAATGGTGCAACTATTTTCTTTCCAGCAAAAGCTGAGGAGGCTAGAGATTTAATTTATTTATTAATGTGTGTGTGTGTGTGTGTGTGTGTGTGTGTGTGTGTGTGTGTGTAAAGGGAACATTTGATTGTAAAATATATGGAAGTGGGAAGAAGTAAAATAAATTTCTGTTAGTAAGAAGGAGGACCCAGAAATACAGGTTCCCCCCCCCCCACAGAGATCTTAAGTTCAGCACTCCTGCTGAATTGCAATGATAATGGTGATGCTTATAAAACTGCAATTCTCTTACTGTGTAGTTGTGTGTTGATACATTTCAGGCACTGTACTGAAAGATTTACATATACACTATTTTAATCCTCACATAAAAGCTAAACCATAAGTATTATCAGTAGTATTTCTGTGTTAAGGGTGTTGAAGCTGAGATCTATCGATACTGTTTTTTTTTTCTTCGTTGTTGTTGTTGTTGAGGTGGGGTCTCACTTTGTAGTCCAGGCTGGTCCTGAAGTCAGTATGGAGCCCAGGCTGGCCTTGAACTCAAAGCAAATTGCCTCAGCTTCAGATTACAGGCATGCACCACCATGCCCAGCTAGCATGGCCCTGGGGAATTGAACTCAGTGCCTTGAGCTTGCTAGGCAAGCACTTTAGCCACTGAGCTATTCTTCCAGCCCCGAAGCTGAGATTTAGAGATTCCAGAAACTTACAAGGTCAAAAATCACAAATTGTAAAAATACAACCAAAGTTTGAAGGCAAGCTTAACTTCAAATCTGTCTACAACATTATGAGAAAGGTGTTTCCTTCTTTCTCAGAGTAATTAAGGGACTTTCCTTCTCTTATTCTATTTATTTACCCATCGATTAGTCAGCGAATATGTCATAAGCACCAAATTTGTTTTAGGTGCTATTCTTGTGCTGAGAGTGTAGTGGCTGAGGACATCGCGTGTGGAACTAAGCTGAGTAGATGTAATTTGAAGCATGATAAGTCTCATGTAGAAAATAGTGCAATGTGGTCACAAGTGATAAAGGGGCTTCATTAAGCTGGCTAAGAAAAGCCATCTGGGATATGTGATATTTGAGGTGGGCACTGAATTAATGAGGGAAAAGGCAGCAATGGAAAACTCAGCTGAAAGCCCCAGGACAAGCCAGTGCAAGAGGGCCGAGAGGGAAAGGAGCTGGCCACGAGCAGGGAGCGCAGTGCGCCGTGGAGGCAGGAGAAGAGCTTAGAGGGCGAGCACAGACTAGGCAGAGTGAAGCCTCACAGGAAAACAGAGGTTAGAAATTTTGATGTTACTGTCTTTGCTGTGACATGTTATCAGGGGGCTGCAACAGGAACATGATGTGATCAAAGTTATGTTTTGTGAAGGTGCTGTGTGTGCGACGGGTCACAGCTATATTGAGGCCGGAGGAGCAGAGAGACCAGAGCTGTACCTGTTGTATATGTTAGGGCAGCAGACACTGGCAAAGGAAAAAAAAAAAACAGGCATATATTTTAGAGGTACTGTATATAAGATTTGTTGATATTTTGAAGGGGGTGATAAGAAGAAAAGGCAAATTAGAGATAAGTTTCACTGTTGAGCTTGAGAAATAAACAAGTGATACATTTGCTTAGACAGAGAAGTCAATTGGAAATGATCATGGGTCAAGTGATTACCAATGGGGGACGGAAGGTAGAAATCCCAGTCCAGATACTTAGTTCACATTCTGATACTTAGCCCCTTTAATGTATTAGTAGAGATTTCAAGTAAGGGATGGATATGTGAATCTCAAACCTCCAGAAGAGATAAAAACCTTGGGATGAAGAGGAATCAAATGGTCTTAATTCCATGGGCCAGGGATAGGTTTATAGACACAGAGGCTATGAAGTCTTAGAAGAATTGAAACCATAATCATAAATCATTCTAGGCACTGAACCCTTTGGCCTTTAGTTGCGTGCAAACCTTCAATACGTTTCTAATTTAGATGAAGAACCGAGATCTAGGGAGAAAAGGTAGCTTGACCTCCAGTCTGTAACCAGGAAAGCATAATATTTTATCTTCTATATCCCAATATGCAAAAGATTACAACTATGATTCAACAGGAAGTGTCACCACTTTGATAGCGAAGTACTAAATTTCAGGCCTTTTTTAGATTATCAAGAAAAAAAAATACATGAAGACTATTCAGAAACATGGACTGATGACTGAAACCTCGAATAGAGCATATTAGAATGTATTTTTACTTGAATCCTGATAAGTCTAAGTAGTAATAAGGATTATGTCATTTCAATCTCAAAAAAATTATCTTAAGAATTTGATAAATGCCAGATCCATGATTGCACTTAGCTTAGAATAACTCACTCAGTTAGGCTTAAGTGCACATAGTGGGGGCAGAGTATAGAAATGGGATCACTCTGAACGATGTGTCACTCTTGGCAGCTAACAAAAATCACAAAGCAGTAACGGAGGGTGTCAGCATGCACACTCCCCATCGCACAGCTGCTGCTTGCAAATTGGAGAGAAAATATTACCAAGCAAGCATTGGCAAAGCTAAACCAAAATTGAAGCCTTGCCAGGATCCCAAGGAATCATCAGAGAGAGGGGGAAAAAAGGAAGAAAGAAATAAACCAAAACTTAAATATTTGAATGCAAATATTTTGTGTGAAAGACTGAACACCCTACGGAGTATATTTAAACACTTAAAATATTTTTATAAAATGCTAATTAATCATGTAAGCTGTCTGTTTCCAAACCAAAACCCAGAATCTATATACGTTCCATTACCATGAAGTTTCTTATAGCCAAAATTGTTCATAAAAGGCGGAGAAAAATATATATGTATGGTAATCATAGTTTATTATCTAAAATATTCATATTCTCCTGAGAATGAGGTCATTTGTAAATTTATTCCAGACATAGGCTCTGAGATCCAACCCTCACTCCTCTCAGCAATCTGTAAAACTTGGACAAGACAGTTAACCAAACACAGTTTTTCATGTGTGAATGTAGATGATAATAATATCCACCTTGAGAGCTTGTTATGTGGATGAAGAAAAATTACTCAAGTGACGTGCTTAGCGCTGAGCGCAGTGCTCAGCAAGAAGAGTGCTTGCCTAGCAAACACACTGTCCAAAGTTCGATTCCCCAGCTCCCCATAAACTGAGTATGGTGGTGCATACCTGTTATCCCAGAATTCAGGAGACTGAGGCAGGAAGACTGTCTTTAAGTTTGAAGGCCATCTGGGCTACATAGTGAGTTCAGGACCAGCCCTGCTAAGTCTCAGCATTAATGAGTTATCCTGCCTCAAATAAATAAACAAACAAACAAGTGATATCCTTTGCACCAACACTAGAAAATAGTGGCCACTTAACAAATGATAGCTCCTTACAGGAAGATCCCACTCTGTAGAAGATATGACCAAGTACAAAGAAAATAAAACCCACACACCCAATGATGTCAAGGACAATACAGTAAAAATGCCAATACTTATGCACTTCAAAAATGAAGTGATTCTGCTAATGGGGAGATGTGGTACAGGACCTTATGGATAGCGGTCCAAAGACAATGGAGGACACACAAGCAAAAAACACAAAAGAAAGAGCAAGTCATTTCTCTCTGCCCAGAGGCAGTGACTCAACTCAGCCACTGACACTGCTAGAGTCAGAGCTCCCATATTCCCCCAACTCAAATCAGACACAGGACAAGAATGGAGGAAAGCAATCTAATCAACTGTCATTTGATCTGAGAAGGCTTTGGGGATGTTTTCCAGTTAACATCGTACCAATGTTTCATAAAAGCACATATTTGTTTTGTAGGGTTCTAGTTCTATGGCTCTGGTGTTGAGCTTCTCGACCACTCCCATAGAGTTTGGCTTTCAATGTATGACCTCAACTTCGAGAAAAACTATTCCTTTATTTCTCCCATGCTATGGGAACCTTCCCAACCTTAGCAACCTGGCCAGCCTTAGCAACCCTCTCTGCCCCGACATAACAACTCTACTGGTCTTGGCAACTGATGATGACAACTCTGACCTGTTTCCCTTGACATACAGCTCACCTGTCTTCCCTCCCAGTCAGGTGAGTCTTCTTCCCAATCCCCAACCCGCACTATCACGGATCCTCAGGCTGGGCAATTCAACGATACCAAACAAAAGCTCTGTGTACTCCATAATGAGAAATAATACTGATCTTTAATGTCCTTCAAAAGTGTGCAGCCAAGGAAAATATAAACTCCTACATCAGCTTCACGTGAGGCTTCTGATTCCTCTCATGATGTTGTGAGCACCTGTTGTCTGCCAGACCCGCCCTGCCACTTCCAGGTGCTCATGAATGAACTGAGGACCTTCTAAAACTATGAGATGGAATCAATCTTTCCCCCCACCCCCACCCCTTAAGTTCTATATTTTGGGTAGTGTGTCTCAGCAATGAATATGTAACCAAGACACACCTAGTCTTGCCTTTCAAGCATAAAGTCACAGGGGCTATAAATTCTTATTTTAAATTCTCTTGCTGTGAATCATATTTTTGATTTCTCTTTCTTTGACCTAACAGTTTATGAAAGGGAGTAGGCTTTTGTGCAACTATTCCCGTTGTAACGCTGCAATCCTCTTGTAAGGCATTTCTTCTTCTGGAAATTCCTTGCTCTTACTTTGGCTATTCTAATTCATACCATGTCTGTAACCTTTGAGAGAAAATTGATTTTTTAACAGAAATTTACCTGAACTGAATATTGATTATTTCCATCACTGTAATAGTTTTGCTTAAGAACTAAATGTTTCTCATGAAATGTAAACTTATTTCTTTTTTTCTTAATTTGCAACGTGTGCATTATCTCTCTGGTTACTATGTCCATGGAGACTTGGCATATTTGCATATGTTACCTGCATGGTATTATTTCTGTAGGGTATTATTACTTACTGTATGGTAATATTGCTTATTTATGCTTATAATGAGAAAGGAATAGATAAGACACAATTATCGACACCAAATCTCCCTAGCATAGGATATCATGTGAATATGACAGAGGATTGCTTTGTGTTTCAGGTAATTATTACCCTAACTACAAAAGACCTTTTACTTGTAAAAAAGATCCCGAACCAAATTATATCACTACCAACATTTTTCAGGAATCTTCCTCTTTTTCTGTTTTATCTATCCTCAGCTGACTCCTTGAGGATAACAACCCCAAGAGTTCCCAAACACACCAACACACTTGTGTCTGAACCTCTGAACCAATTCTAACATATTGATGCAGTGCCACATGTGACATATGAAACTTAGAATTAAAGTTTTCAATGCAGGAAAGGATGTATTGGTGCAATCACCTTATAGTCCCTCAACAACCAACAAACCAATTATCATATTTTAAAGCTACAGAGACTAAAATTAAAATGAATTGAGCAAATCCAGGAGACAAGCAAGAATACGCTTGTCTGTATCAAATTGATGAAAGTTTTGTCCGCGTTCATTAATTTAGTTCCGTGGGTCTCAGACTCATAGTATATAGTACTTTGAAGTATATTTGTTTTGGCCTCACATCTGAATTTAGAGCTAACTACAGCTTCCTGATCTTTTCCCACCACTCCCACACACAGTGTTCACGTCCGCCTTGACCTCAGCTCTTTCTGTTAATGGCCACGTTCCAGGTCATCCCACCAAAGCGCTCTACCCACTCACGACGCCTGTGGAACTGAAGCCTTCCCACAGCCGTACATCCCCCATTGCTTCTCTCATTTCCTTTCCCTGAAAACTCCACGTCTGCCAAGGCCCAGGATCTGGACTGAACTACTCACTGGGGAGAGAGCTGTGGCACTAACTTACCATTGCCGGTCTTTAACGAGGTCACTGACCTTCCTTCTCATCTGAGTCTGCAAGGGAGCACCTTTTTAGCTCTTTGCCACAGTCCACCTCTACCGCAACTTTCTGACCCAGCACCAGCCTGCCTACCCTCGCATTACTGTTAATGTTAATAGACACTGGATTCATTTTTGTTTGTTAAGTTTTGATAGCCTAACTGTTCGTGTTTTACCCAAAAGTCCAATCTCCTATATCCTTCTACTTTTCTGGATATTGAGTAAGATATATATCAACCAATTTGTGGACTAAGTGTAGCTAAGTTAGGAATAATGAGGGCTTTTTCACATGATGAACTGAAGAAATATTTTGGATTCAAGTCCTAACTTCGGATTTGCACATCAGCACTGATTAGATTTGTGATTGTGTCAAGCAATCCACATCAGAGTCTTCATAGCGTTATTACAGTAATTAAGCATGATTATATGTGAAGGTGCCTGACAGTGATTAGGGCTGTGTGGTGTTATCTCCCAGTAGCAAGACATCAGAGCACCCCTTCTCCAGCTTCAAGATATTACAAGAGTGAGGAGATGATAGTATTTTCCTCAGAATCCTTTTTAGTAAGTATAGATTTTCAATTCAGAGTACAAAACTATCCTTGTTAGAGTCCAGCTTAATCCCCAATGGGAAAACTCAAAGTTCTTATTTAACATATATAAAATCAGCTATTGATCGCTGCCTAGAAGCATAGTCCCCAGTGGTAGAATCATTCCATCTTCTGAGTGTGAAAATAGAGAGAATTCTGGTAACTACAAAAGTGAAGGAAGGTTTAGGCAGACATAAATATGACAAAGATAATGAGTTGAGCTGAAAGAAAAGGCATATATGTGGAGTTCGTTTTCATGTTAGCTATTATTTCAATACAGAAAGATGTGAGAAGTAAAATTTCACAGTTAATTTAAAAATAACATCAGTCTTTAAGACACCTCTGTAACGGTAGTGTCACTTTCATGGGCTCTTTCTTTTCTGTTTTAAAGGAAATTATGATACGCTTTCTAATGCTCCAACACTTAGCAAAGCATGACTTATTATAAATAAGCCCTGATTTATTATAAATTAAGTATTAAATAGATAGTCAATGTTTACATATTAAATAATATCCATAGGTAGAAAAAAGGTAAAATATGTTATGGAGTTAGACTTCCTTTTAGAATTGCAAATTAAATTACTAGTCTATCCTTGTGAAGTGAGTAACAAGTGTGATCAGGAAATAGACATGGAGCAATCTGCCACCCGTCACCCTGAGAAGCTGGCCGGAAGGGAATCGAAGCAGGCATTTCTTAATGACGGCAGCATAGGCAGCTGTCCGCTCTGGGTAACTTATGAGATTTTCTATCCCCAAAATATCCCTACCAAAATTTTATCACTTCGTTTGGTTAACGAGCTGATCTCAAGGCATGTAAGTAAGTGCTGTAGCAGGTTATGATAGCGAAGAAGGTAACTGGCCGTAGCAACAGTAGAATCATGGACACACAGTACTTGAGAGGCAGAAAGGTTCCTTCGTGGCGTTTCGTTCCATTCCTCACCTGATGCAGACCCCTGGTCTTTTTTATCTCAGACACATGTAGAATTCTCTCAATACGCCCATTTTTGGCGAATAGACCACCCCTCGGGTAGCCATCTCTTTGTGGAGAGAAGACTCTTTTCTTCTGAGAGACAGAGACCAAGTGCAAACTTCAGGGTTTGAGAGTTGGAGAGGCCTGATTGCCAATCTGGGTTCCTTCCTTTTCTAGATGTGCAAACTTGAACATGTATGGAAAACCTGAAGGATTCAAATTAGTCATCTATAAAGAGAAGATAAAACATCTGTCTTTTAAACCTCCTGGGCTGACTGAAATAGTACACACACCTGCCTGATATCACACCTGATAAGGAGCCCAAGCTTAAGTGCTTTTCCTGTCTGTTCTTCTAGTATATTCAGTAGTAGGATCTACAGTTAGTTTTTCTGTGGTTTTTTTGAATAAATACACTCATGTTATTTTTCCCTCCTTTCCTTCTTCCTTCCTTCCTTTCTTTTATTTCATTATTTTCTTCTTCATGTAGTTAACAAAGATACTATCTTTCTCTAATCCATTACTGCCATCACTAAGTGAAAAAATAATGTAGTTGCTTTGACATAGCTTGGTTTATTAAACAAAGATTATTGTTCTTAATTGCCATTGTATTCCTAATACTCACAATCTCTGGTGGTCCCAGGTGACCTTCTAAAGAATTTTGCCTAGTATTGAAATGGGCCATTTTTAAAATTTCCTTTCTTCTCTCAAAATAAATATAGCATTTGGGAATAATTGCTCACAGTTTTGCACTTAATTTATTAATTCATTTGACCAATTTAATACTTACAAGAGATAAGATCCAAACTGTAACTGGCTTTCAAATATAAATTCATCTAAAATAATTACATAGTCCTTCCATTTTATGTTCTGTTCACCCTGTTTTATGTGGTTTATGATTTTCAGTTCGCAGATTTCTCCTTTCACATGGAGAAAAGGGGAATTGTTTTGTGTGTCTTTATCATGTCCTAGTGTTGGGCCATCTGTTCAAAAACACACTCAAGCTATTCTTTTTTTTATCCTCTTTACCCAAAACATAATTGAAATAAAGCTTTTTGAGCTCCCTGTTATCCTTCTCAAGTCTTAGTTCATTTCAAGATTTAACACTCTACACAGTGAATTTAAGTATCCTAATCCTCCTGTAGACTTATCCTTAGGTGGATATGCCTTTTTCTCTTTTATGTATACCCTTTGAAGTCCAGTCCACATAAGCAAATACCCTCCTTGCTATCTGGCTTTTACACTTCACCTTTTAAAAATATGTATTTGCATACTGTAATTTTAATATTTAATGCAAATTTAAATTATATTTTCAGAATTACAGCATCTGCTTTGGAGCTAAACTTGGGATCATGTCTTTCTCTGATAACCACCAAATTTCTCAAAGTCTTGGCTAAGTTATAGATGTGAGTGGCCATTTTGTTTAGACCTATTTCTTACACTGGGTTATGTAACTTCTGAGCATTCTGAACTTCCATGAATCTTCTGAACATTGACAAGAAACCAAGCAAAACTCAGTAGAGGACTGTTTTCTTTGCTATAAATCCATTGGCTGGAAAATCTGGTAAACCAATAACTTTTTGAGAGAGAGAGAGGGTCTTGCTCTGTAGTCCATGCTGGCCTTTGACTCACAGCCATCCTGACATGAACTCTATAGTCCATGCTGGGATTACTGGCTTTTGCCACACTGCCAGGTTATGTGCTGCTGGGGAATCCAACTTTGGGCCTTAAGCTTACTAGGCAAGCACTCTAACCCCTGTGCTATTCCTCCAATTTTCATAAATACAGTTTTCTTTCATTTATGTAGATGATTTGGAACAGTGCTGGACTAGGCACTAAAACACCCAGATTTTACCAGCAAGCTCTTTCATTTGTCTTCAAAAATCAGCAGCAGATCATTGATGGTGATGAGTGCTTCTGCTCTAAAGGTCGCCACTGCTTTTCCTTTTGAGACTGGTTTGGCCCTTGCGTGTTTGCAATGCTCTTTCAGAGCCCTCAGTCCTGGCTGCTCAGAGTCAGCATGCACGTGAAGACCCTGGCCATCCTGGATGGGCTGTCAATCCCTTTGAACCTCATCACTCACTGTTCTACAAATGAAGGACACAACCACATGCCCTTGTCCCACTGGATCCTTAAGCTTTGACTCACAGCTGTTTATTGCCATGCCATAAGCACTTGTTAGCCTAGTCTTCTCTCAAAAGCTACCCATGTAGAATTTTCTAGTCAGTGTGCTTCAGGACTCAGAGTAAAGTCCACATCTATTTCCACTTCTGGTAAATTATTCTCTAGAGAAAAAACAAAGTGTTCTGTTCTGGTTTTTATGAATCCAGAGGCATATCCATTCCCTTGGGAGCAATAGTGTGGTTAAGACAGTTTTTCTTGTACAATAGAACTGCCTTTATTCTAACTTTCTATGTAAGACTGATTTTGAAAAAGATATTGGTTTCTTTTCTCCAACCTAAGCCATGGAGGTATGATAATTAATGAGCTAATGTTTATGAAGTTTTGTCTTTTACCCAGAAGGGAGAAAAATACTTTTTTAAGGAGAGAAAAAATAATTCCTGAATTTTTTTTGTTCTGAGTAAAACCATTTTATCCCAGCACCAAAAAAAACCTGTAAAATAAATTACAATTTTCCAGAAACTTTTTCCAGCAGTTGGAAATAGAATATAGTAAGTTTTCTTTTCAATTTTTATTTTTAATTTCAAATTTGTGTTTTTTCTTGTAAGGTTTCTTACTGTTTAGTGTGAACAGGGGACAGTAAAGGAAAATGGGTGTTTTGAGAGTTGCAAAGAGCTAGAAATCACTAGCTACTTCCACTAACAACAAAACAAGACACAAATGTTTAAATTAAATTTTTCCATGTAGAGTTACATTTACCCATGAGACTCAAAAATTACCATCAAAAAAATCTTCTCTAAAAGTAACTTTGGATAGTTCTGTGGAAATCACTCCTTTAGTCATAAGTGGTCCTGCTAAATTCAATGAATCGTCACTCTTTCCTCAAATTAAACTTGGTGGGCACATCTGTTACATAATGTATTGTGATTACACATAACTGCTAAAGTTGTTTACAGGAAGCTTTCCACATCTCTTCGAATGGCATCCTCACAGAGAAACTGTGTGCATTAGTTACAGTTTGTAAGCGCGATAGCAGCAATAACTCATTAGAGAATCGCCATGGCTCTGCAGTTTGCCAGACCTCCCTTGATATTCTAATGGGGAAACTTCCCAAAGGGAGTTCCAGGCAGAGAAAGGGCCTGATCTAAGCTTGTTTTTGCCCTTTACTGCTTAATTTAGTTGAGTCACATGTGGTTTCCGAACTTCCTGTCTCTCATACTTCCCCTTTCCTAACTGGGGCATGGCATCTGTTTGTGTAGTGTCTCTCTCATAAGTGTTACAGAAATTATATGGACTTTAAACCCTAAAATATGTATTGAATTGTCCTTTCCAGCAAAGGTTTGCTGGCCTGAAGCAAAAGAAATAACCCCAGAATCAACAAATGAAATTATATCAAATTAAAAAGTCTCTGCACAGTGAAGGAAGCTATCAACAGAGTGAAGAGAGAACTTACAGAGTGGGAAACATTGCCTACCATCTATACTTCAAAAGGAGGCTAATAACCAGAATATACAAGCAACTGAAGAAAAATAGACCCCACAAAACCAAAGACCCCATTAAAAAAGACAACTGAATTGAACAAGCAGTTCTTAGATGAAAAGGCTCAAATGGCCAGCAAATACATGAAAACGTGTTCCATGTCCTTAAGCATTAAGAAGGGCAAATCAAAACATCACTAAGATATCACCTTATTTCACCTTATTTCAGTGAGAATGACGCAAAGCAAGTAGAAGGAAATCAATGCTGGAAAGGCTGCAGGGAAAAGGAACCGTTTTACATCGCTGGTGGGACTGTAAAATGATACAGCCACTATGAAAAGCTATATGGAGATTCTTCAAAAGGATGAAAATAAATATTCCATTCAATCCAATGGTTTCTCTTTTGGTTATCTTTCCAAAAGAGGCAAAAACAATGTATAATAGAGAAACGTGTATACTCATGCTTATAACAGCACAACCAACAACAGCTAAACATGGGACGAATACCTACCAACGGACCAATGGATCAAAAAAAAAAAAAAAAAGAAACTGTAGTATATATACACAATGGAGTAGCACTACTCTTTTACAAAGATAGATTAACTTGAGGCTTTTGTAGGTAAATGGATCTATCTTGAGACCATCATGTATCAAGCTCAGGAGGAAAAATATTGCATAGTTCCTCTAATATGAAAATAACAAAAAACAGGCATTTTATAGAACCACATTGCCGTGATTGTGCTGGCTGGAGGAGATGAGAGAAGGAACACAATGAGTGGAGAGAGATTGTAATGTTGTCGTGATATATATGCGCACAAAATCCAATGTAACCGTTGTGTGTGTGTGTGTGTGTGTGTGTGTGTGTGTGTGTGTGTGTGTGTTTATAAATATTGGTAGTGGGCTGGAGAAATGTCACAGCAATTAGAGTATTTGCCTTGCAAGCACAAAGCTCTGACTTTAATTCCCCAGCATCACATAAAGCTGGGCATGGTGGTGCATGCCTATAATCCTAACACACAGGAGGCTGAGGCATGCAGATTGTCCTGAGTCCAAGGACAGCCTGGGCTACACCAGTGAGTTCAAGACTAGCCTGGGCTACAGAGTGAGACCCTGTCTCAAAATAAGTATATATATATATTAAAGGAACAAAATGAGGGAAATATTACATTCTACAATATTGTTTCTGTTAACTTCTGTGTTTAGAAAATTTTAATGTATGTATTTAGTTCTTATTATCTGACTCTTAAAGCTTTGTTGTGACATTCAATTTACATTCATTTGAAATGGTGTTATTTTCTAATTAACACATGCTTTGTATTGAATTTAAGTTTGATAAATGTTATAAAACTTTTATTTCTCTTTGTATCATCTCTCAAGATGTCTTTAGCAATTCTTTTTAAGCTATATCTCATGGTTTTGTCTGTTTCTATAACTCTTAAAAATTTAATGTTACAAAATAAATTTATTCCATTTATGTTTAAAATTATCATGCTTAATTCAAGACTGATTTTATCTTTGTGTTTTTTTGGAATTATCCTTTATTCTATGGAATGCACACGTGTTTAGAAAGAAGACAATGTTATAGAGGAGTGCAGCAGAGATTCTAGATGGCATAACTAGAAAACGAGGTATTGATACCAGCAGGCTTGGGAAGTTCTGCACGTGGCTGGAAGAGCAGATTTCCAGCAGGTTCCTTGTTGCTGAGACTCCTTTGCCTCCGTGGCTGGTCATCCTGCAGTGGTATGAACAGGGACCACTGAAACAGAAAGATGTACCCATGGCATTCATGCTGCCTCCACCAGGACATTTCTATCTCCACTGTGACAAGGTGCTTTGTTTTCCCCCAGGGACATACTGGTTTCACTGTGATCTCTACCAGAAAATGAATACTTCGAATTCCATCTTTCTCATTCACGTCCATGTTCAAATTTCAGCAAACATACCTGTCCAGTAGATCCTAAAACACCTGGTAGCCTAGTCCATGGAAACCAGGAAAAGTAGACGTCATCTGTGCAGTCTAAAGGATTGACATACATATGTTGAGAAAGTCCCTCCCTCCTGACCCATGACTTTATGTTCCTCTCCACTTTAAGTGATGTACAGAACTACGAAACAGACAGCTCACTTTATATTGCACACTTCGATTTTTGTGTCTTGATTTACCTATGTGAATTGGAGCCTTTTGTTTCTCGAATACAAAGCGTGGAACTAAATAAGAACATGAAACAAGCTCTCTTCCATCTCACGTCTTAGTGCTTACTTCGTGTCTTGTAACTGATTCACTGATGCAAACATTCGTTTTCTAATTTTCTATATTTAGCTATGTTGATAATCTTCTCATACTTTGTCTTTTTCATACAATTTCTTTAACTTCCTATAAGTCATGCCTGGCTGTATTAAATGAAAAATCACATTTACTTTGAAGCATATTTGTAAACATTTGAAATAAGATATACAGTATTCATGGTTCATAATAGATGGAGACTAAAAGGCCATTCCTAGGCTTCATTCTTACTAGTAAAGGAAAATAAATTGAAAGGACAAGATTGAGAAGATAAAGAAATTCATAACATATGGCAAATAAACAAATCTGGAGCTCAATGTTTTCTGAGCATCAGGAGTACTAGATTTATAAAGAAAGAAAGACCAGAAAACAAGGAGGTAGACTTCTGAAGATGGGGAAGGGGACAAGTAGCGGCAGAGGTGATGGGGAAGGAGGGGAGAGGGGACTCAAATTGATTAATATATGGAAGCTGCATGCACTGACTTCTCAGAATAAACACCGTAATTAGGTAAGATTAAAATAGACTAATACAATTAAAAAGTTTCAGATTTCAGTATTTCCTCTAATATTGAATTATATTAGGACATTAAATTAAATAATTTGTCACTCTATGACTTGAGACTAGGAGTTTCCTTTCGGCTATCTGCAAATTGAAACGGCACTGTTCAGAACCCCTTCAGCCGCTTAAAATTCTATGCTGTATCTCATGACTCTAAATGGCTAGCCTGTAACTATTTTTAGAGTCTAAGTTTGACTTCCTCCAGGTGCTCTGAGTGTTCTTGACATATTTTCTGTACTTTCAGTTGATGTGTGTGACAAGAAATGTCAACTAATTCTAATATTAACCTTAAAAGGCTATCATTAAAAAAGAAGCTCATGTCGGGGTTATCAAACTCTGGGAGCAATATTTTATCTGAAGGTATAGGCTGGACATGTTATTGCTGGTCTTTTGCAATATGCAAAATAAAACTCTGACTGTATTTGTATTCAGGTTAAAGTAATAATTTGGGAAATGCTGGAGCTATTTTGGCTATTTATCTGGACATACTACTGGACATCTTTGTACAAATGAGCCCCATTAGAGCACATTCTTATTCTCATGGCTCCTGTCTTTTAAAATGTTCCTGTTGCTGGGCAGAATGCCCGACATACAGATACTAAGGAATGAAAGCTTTATTTTAGCTCACAGTTTTTTTCAAAAGGTCTCTGTCCATTCATGGGCAGCTGGCAATGGTAGGAAGGGTCAGGTGGAAAGGCAACTGCTCGCCGTATAACAAGGGGAAGAAATAGGAGCTCAGAAGAAGCCAGGGTAGGAGTTTATATCTTTCCAACCCACATGCCTGTGATCTAATCTGCCACACACCTGTTCTCCACCACATACCTTTAACCCCCAGTCCTGACCAGGTTCCACCTCTTAACAGCACATGGAATCTACAGGTATTCCACAACATCCTAATACATGAGGCTTTGGGGGCACATCCCGGATCCACAACCTGACAGCTCCGGCATGACAAAGTCTTACACAAAGGAAGACAATGGTGGGAACTAAAATAAAACATGAAAGTTCTAAGAAATAGTCATGCATGACTATGGGTTATTTTAGAATACCTGTGCAATGGTTAGAAGCTTCTAAAACCACAGACTGGAACATTAGGTAGCAAAACCATAATTAGATACCATGCTGTTTGTCTTCTGAAATACGATCCAAGAACGTGGAAAGTGCTTAAGAGCCAACATGGCATTGACTTTCCAAAGCACTCATTTGGCTGAAATTGGGATCGATGGGAATAGACCAGAGAAAACAAAACATTGAGATGTGGTGAGAAGACATTTTTTGAGTCTGTAGCATGAAAAAGAAATTTGATTAAGAAATGACTTTACAGTAACCAACCATAACAAGATTATTACAAAAAAAAAATAAATAAGACTGCCTGCATACTCTCACGGAGTCCATATTAAGTGCTTGGGATTTGTATTAGTTCAAGCCACTGTGAAAAAAAAATAAACTGATTTCTACTGAGGCAGCTCTGGCTTTGAAATCTAACAAAAGAAAGTGCTAGTGCTAGCAGGAATTCATTTACAATATTTGAGGATAAATCCCATATTTCTTGCAGAACAATAGGTTTTCTAATTTGATTTAACATAAAGACACTACCATACATGGCCGTTGCAGCCAGCCCAGAAAAGTCATACTCAAAGAAAACAGGTAAGCCCCACAATCTAATGGTTTTTTTCGTCAAGTATCTGTGTATCTGTATATTCTTGAACTTGATAGGAAAACTAAGTTGTTTGCATTTATCTTATGGCAGAAGCCCTTCTATGTGCCTCTTGAGAAAATCATTTCGAATCCCTGAGCTACCTACTGAAGTCGTTTTGAGATTTATAAAAATAATAGCAGAAATGATAAAACTCTACAGAAATATACCATCATTGCATTTTGCAAGGAATGACATCAAGAAATATTTGAGCACATATTTTCAGTTAGAAAAGAGTAAAAATTTTTTAAAGCAATGTTTAAATTTAATGTGACGTCTTAATACAGAAGCACTAACTATTCTTACCACTGTTTACTTAGCCATAGTGAACTTTTAATTATCAGCAAGGAGTTGCCGACACAGCAATTTATCAACAGTGAAGCTTCATACCCTCCACAGAAGCATTGTGCTAGGATACACTTTGACTACTTTATCAGTGCAATTCTAATTAAAATCCAATGTATCCAACAATTGTGTCGGTTTCCCATCTACACTCCACTAAACCAAGAGAAGACTATTTAAGACGTGTCGCACTCTATTAATCTTATCTCAACATCCTAGAGATTATCAAGAAAAAGAGCAGCATCGCCTGGAAAAATAATTTTACCAATCTCTTCACTTCTTAAAGTCTATGCTGGATTTCAATTATGTGTCCCTAAGTCAAAGGTTTAACAAAGAAAATAATCAGGTGATGCCTTGCAGATATGATGGAAGAAAAAACATGAGGGGTTAATATGAACTCACTAGGTCTTAAAAATATTCACACAACATACACATGTATAGCATCACCATATCCCATAAGCATTACCAACTCTTATATATCATTAAAAATAAAAGTGTCTAAAAAATATTTACCTTCTCTGACAACTGCCTATTTATTTCAGTCACCCATTTTTAATTGAGTCTTTGATTTTGTGGGGTCTATTTTTCTTCACTTCCTTGTATATTCCGATTATTAGACTCCTGGCTGAGGAATAGGTGGTAAAAACTTCCCATTCTGTGTGCTCTCTCTTCACTCTGCTGGTGGTTTCCTTCACCATGCAGAAACTTTTGCATTTGATGCCATCTCATTTGTTGATTCTGTGGGCTATTTCTTTTGTATCAGCTGTCCTATCAGCAAATCTACCCACTCTTGTGTCTTCTAGAGTTTTGACAATTTTATCCTCCAGAATGTTCTGTGTTTCTGTCTTTATATCTACACCAACAAATAAATGAAAAGATCTTCAACATCTTTAACCATCAGAAAAATGAAAATCAAAATATCACTGAGATATCATCTTACCCCACTGAAAATGACACATATCAAGAGGTCAACTAGCAATGGATGTTGGCAAGGTTGTCGAGAAATAGGAAACCTTTTACACTGCTGGTGGGACTAAAAACTGATACAACCACTATGAAAAGCAATATGGAGATTCCTCAAAAGGGTGAACACAAATACTTCATTCACTCCAGCGGTACCTCTTTTAGGTACCTTTCCAAAAGAGTTAAAAGCAGCATATAATAGAGATACTTGGATAGCCATATTCATAGCAGCTCAACAAATAATAGCTAAACTGTTGAAGACATTGAAATATCTGTTAACAGACCAATGGATGCAAAAACTCTGATATATGTAGACAATGGAGTAAACTCTTCTATAAAGACAGATAGATCTCAGGCTTTTGAAAGTAAATAGATGCAACTTGAGACCATCATGCTTAGCAAAGTGTGTCAAACTCAGAAGGTAAAATATTGCATGGTTTCTCTAATATGAGAAACCCAACATACAGGCATTGTGTGTAGTGGGGTTTGGGGACAGGTGGTAGGAGGGACGGGGCCAGAGGGCCAATAAAGAGAGAGAAGAGATCACAACGTTGTTGTGATATATATGTGCACAAAATCCTCAAGTTCAATATAACCAGTGTATATCATACACATGATATATATATACATATATATATACATATATATATGTATTTATATATATACATATATAAATACATATATGTATATGTATATACTAATAAACATTGAAAAAAAGGCCTTTTTACTTTAGGAAAGTTTCAAAAAAAGCAAAGTGAATATTCAATAAAATTGTTACACAGTTATAGTGTCATCACTTCTCTCTATAACAGAAAACTAAGCTTGCATTTAATATTAATTTTTTCATTATTATATTATTATATCATATCACTAGGACACGAAAGTTATGAATACTGGCCAGTTGATATGAAAATAAAACACAAAAATAAAGTTTGTTATTTATATGATTTTAAATATCCCACTGTTAGATGAAATACATACAAATTTATGTATATGCCTAGGACATATTTTTAAATTTATTATTTGGTAAACTGTTGAAACAAGAGTGAAGCATTTCCTGAGTAAGTGACTGCACACTTGGTGCAAAGACAAGTGAAGAATTGGCTAACTCAAGCAATGGGACTGTTCGTACAAATTGTCTAGATTGGATCTTTATTCTAACTCAATTCCCTGGATAAAATCAGCTCTCCACTTTCTTTCACCTTTGTAAACACTGTCTGTCTTAATTTTGTGCAATAGAGATAAAGGGAGCTTTTTCTAGCACTGAGTTTCAGTTTAAAATAGGCACTAATTTTAAGCAAAAGTATGGGGGCAATTTGGGAACACTTCCCCTGCTACTTTAAGTGTGTGCAGGCTGATTACATAATGACGAAAGCAGTCAGGTTGGTAATTGCGCAGAAGGACTCACTGGGCAAAAGCCGAAGGCCGCTCCTGTCTGTAGAACAGCTTTACATCTAACAATGACTACACATCCCCCTGAAGTGAATTGGTACTTACCAGGTCTTATTCATTATAAAATTTGTCCTATAAATTAATATTATCTGGACAAAATACCCATACCACACTTGTTGGCTACCAAAGCTCAGGAAGCAAAGAATACTAGTGTTATCTGACTACGTTTGTGTATCTGACTTTATTAGTTCTGCTTCAAAGCAAAAACAAGACAATTCTCTGCCCATCTTCGAACCTTTGCATTTGCAATTTTCACTCCTGCGGTCAGTTCTGGATTATTCGCTCTAAATCCAATCCTGACCTCAGAGAAACGTCTATTGGGGCCATTCAGTCTAAAGCAGATTCACCCAGTATCTTGCCCTGTGTCATTTTCTGTGTCATTTCACCAGTTAAATTTGCCTTGTTTAATTATTCCTGCGTATTTACGTTTCCCTTCACATGACTATAAATTCCACGAGAATACCGAACTTGTTCTTTGTTTTGCCACGGTGCTGTGGAACACTGCCTGGTTTATAGTTGATACTCAAAAAGATAATGAATAAATGACCACTTACAATGAACAAATGAATTGTTAGACAAGGTTTCTCTTAAATATATACAAGGAATTGATTGGTAAATATTATGCAAATATCTACACGAAAGGATAAATTTATCACATACACTTGAATTATTTACCACAGCAATCTCTGCCCACATCTCCATGTTGCCTACCCATGTGTCTATGCCTTCTCTTTTTCTGCATTTTATAAGGATTTACACTGAATTTCAAATTCTTCCTAATCTGGTACAATCTTCTCTTAATCTTTTATTTACAAAAACACTTATTTGAAATAAAGCCATATTCTGAAGTTCATTTGGACATGAATTTTTGAAGGGCATTGGTCAACCCTCTACAGTGGTCAATCTGTTGGCAGAAATGTAATCCTTCTCCCACATTCTATAATCTTTGGCCTTGAGAGATGAAGTGAGCATGCTTTTACCCAGTACAACTTCCTCCTGGATACTTACGCCAGCTGGTTAAGCCATTTTCTTTCTTCTTTTTTAGATTCATTTCTACTTAATTCCTTTCATTCATCAAAACCTACTTAATTTCAACACTCATATGAATGAACCACTCATACCCTGAAAACTCAATTCTTTAATATACTCTGTTCATCAGCCTTCACTCCAGATATATTTTTCATCTTTCCACTCATTGACTCAATTGACTCATACTGTGGTTTGGAAATTATAAAATTAGCAATTTCAATGAAGTACAAACTGATGTTGTTTAGCAAGTTATAAATCATCCTCACCTCTGTCTCATTGTCCTTCTGTCACGCTTCTCCCAAACATTTCAGCCATGAGTGAAGCTCAGGGTCCCTTTGCGCTAACCCTCGGCCCTGGGGTCAAGTTGTACGCTAAGACAGATGGCTGCTACTTCATATTCCTGGTTTCCGTGAGCTGCTGCACTAGCGCTGCCCAGCACCACTCACAGCCGCCGCTTTCCTAGCCCTTCACGGTATTTCAAACCTTCTCCAGTGTTCCAAGTTCCTACCTCCCACACCAGCCTTCACACTCATCATACTACCTGTCCTCCTACTCTATAAAGGAAACAAAGGCAACAGATGGAAAATGTCTTCAATTTCTGACATGATATTTAAATTTTTCACTTCATTTCCATCTTCTTGTTTCCATCCTATGATAGTCATGCAAAATACCTCCACTTTGTATTTAAGAACAGTTTCTCTGCTTGTGTTTTGGGCTCTATTACCTTACCTTCAATAATGTTTCTCCTCTGCGTGTTTTCTGTGTGCTATTTTCCTGTAGCTTGCACAGTATTTCAAGCAGCATTCAAGTATAACTTACCAGATACTTATTGAGCACGTAGTATATACCAGATATTATGCAAAACTGAATTTTATGAGCAAGATACTACCACTACCTTTATGAAGTTTATAATTCATTAAATAAAAGAATTGAATATAGAGTATGTCTATATTCATTAAGTATTTCTCTCATTTGTCTTTTTAGAAATTCTACTTATTCTTTGTGGAAAATTTTTCATTTTATAATTTTAATTCTATTTCACATAGTCATTTTTTAACTGCCTGTAGATTTTGGACATAGAAATTTTTCCCTAATACCCAGGTCACTGAAAAATTCTCTACTTTTTTTCTAGCACTTTTATGATGTTTTTTACAATTATATTTTAGATAATTTTGAGTTTATTCTTACGTGTTGAGGAAATATAGTCAATTTCTGGTCAAGTGATGATCCAGTTGAGACTACATTATTTATTAAAAGGTCTAGCTTTATATCTGTTGTTTTTATATCAAATTTATCAAATACAAAATTTTCACCTTTAGTTTATTATTAGATTTCCTATTTTGTGCTGCTGGTCAAGATGTATATCTATTCCGTGATATTTGATTTAAGAGGCACAATAGCTTGTTTTAATATATGATACTATATTTACACTAGCATATATTTTTAATATTTTCTTAACTATTCTTGTACTCTTACTTATTTTGAAATCAACTTCTCTAGTTTAAAATAAGCGAAATATATATGCACACACACACACAAACTAATGCTCAGTAGTAGAGTTTGTGCTTAGCATGAATGAGCCCTGGTGTGAGCTTCAGCACCAGAAAAACTCCAGAGATTTGGGATGACGCTAAATTTATAAATAAACTGAATAAAAGCTTACATTTTATAATGTTAGGTCATCAACAAGACACTCAAGATTAAGCAGTGTCTTTTGATTTGGTCAACTCCACTTTTGCATTCTTTAGAAGGGTCTTATCAACATTCTCTCTATAATTGTACAATTTCTTGCGGAGTTAATTTTTGTTTTCATGTAATTATTAACAGGAGTTCCTCTTCCATTATATCTTCTACCTGGTTGTTGTTTGTTATTTTAAAATATTGGGTTTTGTCTTTTAGTTTTCCACCTTATTTTTCTCATTGAATACTTCTTTATTTTTATTTGTTTTGTAATTACTCCTATTGGTTTTCCAGATAAGCAATTATACTATTTTCAGATAAATAAAGTTTTACTTTTTTGTTCTCCAATTCTCATTGTTCTTCTTGTTTTTTGCTACTCAGTTGCATTGGTTAATACTTTCAACACAGTATTATAGAATACTGACTATAGCTGCCTTTCTTCCCTTGTTTTTGACCAAAGTAGGAAGGACTCTAAGTAAAACATAGAATTTAAAATCATTGTGTATTTTTGTCACATTGAGAAGACATCAACTCAGAATTTCTAGATTATGTTTATCATATGCTGAATTTTCAACATCATTTGACATAAGCATATGTTTTTCTTCATAGGTATTTAAATTTTTCAAATTTCATTAGTAAATTTTCTAATACTAGGGCATACTTAAATGCTGGCATAAATTCCATTTGACCATTGTATAATCAGCTTAAGCTACTATAACAAAATATCAAAGACTAGGTGAATTAATCAACAGAAATATATTTTGTATACTTCTGAAGACAGAAAAGTTCAATGTCAAGGTAGTGGTGAGGTACATGTGTAATCTCTTGTCTTGAAATTCAAGTGGCAATCATTTCAATGTGTGCTTACATGATCTGTTTTGTGCACATGTACAGAGTGAGAGGAGGAAAGGAAGAGTGAGAGAGAAAAAATGGCAGAGAAAGAGAGAGAGAACTCATGCTTTTTCTTATAAGTATTCTAATGCTGAGATCAGAGACCTATCTTATGACCTTATTTAAATTTTAAGCTAAATTATTTCATTAAAAAAAAAACTTTATCTTCAAATACAATTAGGTTGAGGATTAAGGATTCAACCTAGGAATTTAGGAAGGACATACACTATGGTCCATGACACCCTGCCCTTGGCCTTTCCAACTTTACATCTTCATTGAATGCAAAATACATTCATTGCAACCTGCCAATGACTAAGTTTTGAATCATCCAGACCAATTTCAAAGTCTAGGGTCCCAAGTTTTATCTAAATATCATCTAAATCAGGTACAGTGAGACTCACAGTATAATTCTTCTCCAACTATGAACTCATGAAACTAGACAAGTTAGGTACTTTCAAACTACTGTGGTAGAATAGGCAGAGGACAGACATTCCCGTTTCAAAAGGAAGGATAAAGACAGAGAGAGAAAAAGATGAAAACTCACAAACAAGTCCAAAACCTTCAAAAGGCAAATTCCATTAGATTTAAACCTTGAGCATAATCCTTTTTGGTTCAGTGTTATGCCCTCCAGGCCTTGTAAGCATGAAGCACCTTTTCCTTTATGCTCTGTGTGGAAGCCTCAGTCATTTGGCAAGAAAGGTCATCCTACAAACGTGGCCATCTGTGTTGGCCTTGAAGGATGAGATCCAAGAGGGAACAACGAGAGTGGCATCCCTGATAATACCCAAATCACTTTTAGGGTCACTCTTCTCTTTGCTTAAAGAATAATACAGATTCGTGGCCAAATAGCTCTATAGTTCAATCCTGTAAAATGCAAGAAAGTGGGAAGACTTTCTACATTCAGTGCAAATTTTTCTGTTCCCTGTAGTTTACATTGGTAGTTTCTCTGCTAATATGAAGTCCTTGCTATTCCTGGATTCTGCACAGATGAATAGATTGAGTCCATGGGCTTCACCCATGATCTCTGACAAATAATTCTTTTGTCACACTGACAGTGCTCTCCTCAAAACAACCTTCCTCATATTTTGCAATGTAAATGTGTTAAATTTTATTCCAAATTCTCAGATTCTAGTTTCTTTTTGCTTAACCGCATCTTCTACAATTCAGCCATCACATTTTACCCTAAGTGTTCAAGAGGAAACAAGCTGATGCTTTAATATCTATGTTAGAAATGTCTTCAACTAACTATTGAATTTTATGGCTTGCAAGTTCTGTCTTTCACAAAACATTAGAATACAGTTCAGGCAAATGCTTTGTCACTCAGTTGTAAGAATCCTCATTCCACAGAGGTTATACTACTTTCCAGTTGCACCAGCAATGCAAAGGATCCTTTTTCCCCTTGAAACTTCACCAGCATGTATCACTGCTTGAGTTCTTGCTGTGTACCAGCCTCACGGGGGTAAGATAGCGTCTTAGTGATGCTTTGATTTGTATTTTTCTAATGGCTGTGGATGTTAAACAACATTTTTTCATGTACTTGCTGGCCATTTGTACTTCTTCATCAGAGAATTGTCTATTGATTCAAGTTGTGCTTTCCAAAAGAATTAAAAACGACATATAACAGAGATATATGTACACCATGTTCATAGCAGCACAACTAACAATAGCAAAAATACGAAAGGCACCAAATACCCACCAACAGACCAGTGGATACAAAAAGGTGCAGTATTTGTACACAATACAGTACTATTCTTCCATAAAGACAAATAGATTCAAGGAATTTGTAAGTAAAAGAACACAATGGGCACAGCTTGAGGCCATCATGCTTTGTGAAATGAGTCAGACTAAGAAGGTTAAATATCGCATGCTTTCTCTGACATGATAAAACCAGAATACAGGTAATTTATGGAACAAAATAAGTGAGAAACTGAGAGTTGGGGGAGGGATGGAGGGAATGGAAGGATAAAAAGGAATTGTAATAACATTGTGATATGTATATGTGAACAAAGTTTTCAAGCTTAATGTAACCATTGTATAATATATATGTATGTATGTGTATATATATATATATATATATATATATATATACATACATTTCAAAAAAATGGGGAAAGCAAAAATATCATCTGAGACCTCACTAAAGTGGTATTTTACGTAAACATCCTTAAGTGTTTTCTGAGGTGGAAACAGTCTTTCCAGCCTCTTCCTTCTGAGTCTTTCCTAAATCTACCTTAACATCCGTGTTCCTACCAATAATTTCTTCATAGCCATCCAAACATTTTCCAGATGCCCCCCAGAATCGCTCCAGCCTCTCCCTTTATCAACTTAAAAAAGTGCATCTGCCTTTTTAGGTGTTTGTTATAGCAGCATGCCCCTTTTCTGTACCAGAGGTGTATTCATAAGTTCAGGATTTCATAACAAAGTACCACAGACTAAATGACTTAAACAACAGATTTTTTTAATTCTTGTGGTTCTGAGTGTTGAGCAAACCAAGGTCAAGCTGCCAGCTGGTTTCTTTAGGAGCGAAGGCTCCCTTCCCGAATTTCAGGTGACCACCTTATCACTGGGTTTTCTCACTAAGGACAAAAAACACAAGAAAACTCTGGTGTTATGAGATCACCACCTCACTTTCATGACTCCCCCCCCCCCCAACCCTAACTAATTCCCCAAGTCCCACATCAGGATTTCATCACTGTAGGGATCACAGCTTCAATATAGTCTCAGAGGCACAACCATGTGGCCTGTAACAGACATGGTAAGTTAATGCTATTAGAGTCTACCCAATAATGCTTCTTGAAAATTTTGCAATATTTATCCAGAGTATTTTTCTGTGATTTCATTTTTCACTATACTTACCAGGTTACATACTAATATTATTCATGCCTCATAAATGAATTTGAATATTTTCTATTGTTTTTATGTCCTAACTTATTTCAAAATATTTGACTGAGAGATGTATGGCAGCAGACGCCTGTAGTCCCAGCACTGTGGGAATTTAAAGAAGGAACATTGCAAGTTTGAACCCAGCCTGGGCAACTTAGTAAGTTTCTGTCAGAAAAGGAAGGGGGCTGGGAGTGTAGTTCAGTGCAAAGGCCTTGGGTTCAATCCTCAGTACAAAGAAAGAAAGAAAGAAAGAAAGAAAGAAAGAAAGAAAGAAAGAAAGATAAATAGAAAGAAAGAAAGAGAGAGAGAGAGAGGAAGAATTTTTTTTTAAAAAAATCATTTGTTTCTAGTAGGATTTACCTTAAATAGTTCCTTTACAACTTTATATTTAAAATGAAAGTTTTTCTGTTTAATCTTTGTAATCTTTCTGGAATTCATTCTAATAAACTGAGTCTCCCTCTGAAATTATTCCACCATATCTCCCTCCCGTGACTGGGGAACTGAACTATTCTGATTTATTCTGTCTTTGGAGGGGGCAAAGTCTAAATCTTGGTAGAATTTATAAAACAAAGGTTTTCTTTATTCAGTTGTTAGAAAAATATGTATTATAATAAATTTGTCATTGTAATAACCATTATTTCATGTTATCTATATATGATTATCATCATCTTAAAGAATACACCTTTCCTACTAGACAGTGGAGAAGCTGATGACAGCCCCCTCGAGGTCAGGAACTTGAATCTCCATGCTCTGTGTATTCCCATAATGTGTACAATGCTCTCCTTCCAGTAAGTAG
Source organism: Ctenodactylus gundi (assembly GCA_004027205.1). Taxonomy (NCBI): domain Eukaryota; kingdom Metazoa; phylum Chordata; class Mammalia; order Rodentia; family Ctenodactylidae; genus Ctenodactylus; species Ctenodactylus gundi. The sequence continues at coordinate 170,052 of PVKB01002612.1, read as the reverse complement.
CAATGTGGCCTCTCCTAGACGTTTGACATTTCATCATAATCTTCTATCAGCATGTCATTACTCTACCCCGTACTAAGAACAAAATTGACTTAAGAAAACACATCTTTGTATTAAACTTTTAATAAAATTGTAGCTATACAATTTTTCAATACCCTGCAAATAACTAAATAATATATTTAGAGAGTAGCAATTGTCAAGAAGTATGAATAAAAAATGATAATTTGACATTTAAAAGAGTGAAAGTTGGACTCCATTAACTATAGAGAAATATATGAGGATCTAAGAAATCTGCCAAGGGAAATATTGATGAACCACTGGGAGTTCAAGGACAGAGAATTTTTTTAATGCCCTTGTCAAAGATTGACTTTCACCTGCTTTGACTCAAGAGTTTCACTCTTTACAGGGTAAGACTCCAGAGACCCATCAAACCTTTATAAATCTTATTAAAAACATGATCATACATTTTACAGAAGGTAATGTTTTCTCAAGGTGGGTCTTGTTACCTGATTTCCACACTCCCCATTAGCTTCATCACTGAACATGAAAACAAGGTACATGGGTCACCATCAGAGCACCGTGTGCACTGGAGCAGCCCTCGCGTGAGCCACTGGTCTGCTCTGTTCAGTGAGCAGTCGCTTAGGTGGAGAATGGTTCTGAGGTAGACTTCACTTTACGTTTCATTAAAGGCTTTTTAAAGTAGGAGATACAAACAGTAAATACCTTCAGTAAAATCACCCTAACTAATTCCATATAGTACCATTTCATAGCAGCTACTTCTGAAGACAGTGAACGAAGCATTTATTTTAAGAAAAAGGAAGAACTAATCAGACTCTATCAATATGAGTTTGGTTTGTCTGTATCCACAGTTTTCTCACCTGCTGTATTTAAATCAGCACTTTAATAATAACCAGAGAATTGATACTAATATGCCATTAAATTCCAATTTTGGAAACACTTTAATACATGAGATGAAAACTGCAAACTGATTCAGATTACAAAAGACTGAGTATACGGAGAGCAACAAATTATGCTTAGCAAGCTCTCAAGGTATATTTCAATATATTAGATTCTTTGTACTGAATTATTGTATTCGTTGAACCAAGAAAGGAATGTTCTCTGCCTGGAATTAGCTATCATACACAGCTATAGAATCATAAGAATGACACATAACCATGTGTCATAGTTCAGGCATACAATGGAGTACCTTGGTAATTTATACTTCATACAAACAGAGTAAATATGAGAGTAATCAATTTTCTAGAAAATTTTAAAATAAATTCAGTAGATATTTCAAGAGTTTCATATATTTGCCTATGTATTATGGGACACACTCAAGAAGAAAATGATTACACTTCTATGTTGTCTGGAATATTTTATAATACAGATAAGATGTTCAAGATTTTTTCCTCTTCTGTTTCAAGATATTTATGGCTCCCACTCCCATCACCCATACCCACATCTGTACCAGCAAGGAACCCACACTGCTCCACACCCGTACCTGGACCAGCAAAAGCCTAGGCTGACCCTCACCCAGCGGGCGCCGGGCCGTGTCACACACAAACACCCTTGGCAGCACCTTGCAGCCCCAAGGCCCCACAGCCACACATGTGCCCTCGCCGGTGCCCTCCAGCCCCAGTAGCCCCTGCCCCCACACACTATGCACCCGGTCCTGTCTCATGACACCCCACATCCCTGCACAAGCACTCACCAGCAGCCTCGTGTTCTCCCCTGTATACAATGCCCGCGCACCACTCCCCGCTCTAGGTGACACAGGGGACAGAATGCCTGCGTGTACAACCAAGAGTATCAGTAGATAAATGCCCTGCAGAGACATCCGATTGCAGCGTTGCTGAAAAGAGACCCAGGACAACAAGCTACAAGGCCTTGGGAGAAAAAAACTCCCATACAATTAACACGGGAGTAGAGACAGAGTTCATCGACGCCACCTGTGTTACAATCGACAACAAGAGAATGATGGGGAAATGAGGCAATAAATCACCTGCACAAAAGCCCGACACTCCAAAAGCAATACCATGATCTCTGACGCAGCAGAACCAAAAAGAAATGAAGTCAAAAGACGAATAGTCCTAAGGGCCAAGAAGCTCAAGGATGAGATATGAGAGAAGCACAAAGAGCTCACAATGGAAATAATCAAAGAAACATAAGGCTTAGTACATAATAAAATAAACTCCAAGAAATACAAAGAAGAATTAAATAAAGACATAAAGAAGACAGTTCAAGAAACTAAAGAATCCAGTAGAGATACAGGAAAACTGAAGGCTGAACTGGAGAATATGAGAAACTCACACGAAAAATGGGAAACCATTTTAAACGCTTCAAGGATGGATTAACAGATCTTGAAGATAAAGTGGATAATCTGGATTATCAGGCAAGTGAGAACTGGAAAACAAAAAGACAAAAAAAAAAAAGTCTGGGAGGCAGAATTACCCATAATTGGATAACAGAATGTCAGTTTGAGACAGAAAAACTGATGAGGCATTCGGCAAGATGAAAAGGTTCACATTGAGAAGAGGCCAACCACAGAGAAGCTGGAGACAGAGCACTCAGCATATTAATAGAACAATCGGCACTTATTCAAAGATCCACAAAGTGAGGATCAGAAGAAAACAATCAATAAATGACCAGATCAAGTGATGTAAGGAGAGAGGCACAAGAAAAGCAGTAGAAGTTAGAAAAGAACTTATATTTGTTTTCAGTTATTGTATAAAAATTCCTACAAACTTAGTGCCTTAAAAAACATATGTACACTATGTAGTTCAATTTTGTAAATTAGGAGTTTTGACATGAATTAGTGGGTGTTTGTCTCAAGACTTCAGCTCGCAAAGCTGCAATTACGGCATTGACCAGGGTCATTAGGAAGTTAGGCTTGCATGGTTGCTGACATGTTGAAGTTTATTGTGCCTGTGGGACTGAGGCCTCCATTTTTCAGCTGGCCAGCAGCCAAGGTTCACTCTCAGATCTTGGAGGTCACCAAAGTTGCTTTGCACATGACCCTCTCACCTGCCCCTTGATAGCCCTCTACCTGACTTCTCCAAGGGCAGCACTCTACAGTAACAGCCTTTTGTGTAACATAATTATAGAGTGATTGTCCTATAATCTTTGCCTTCAGTTAGGATCAAGTCACAGTTTCCACCACACTCAAAGGAAAAAAAAGTTGTATAGCAGTATGACTCACTGAGGATAAGTTTAATATGTTTGTGACACAGGACTCAGTTTTATAAGCCTTGGAGGAAAGTTCAGATTTATTTTAAGTGAAATAGGATATTGTGGAGGGAATCAAAAAAAAAAAGAATGAACATAGTTTAAAAAGCTCAAATTATGTCATGGAGAATTAATAGGGTAGAAAGTTGTTATGTTTATTAGCACAGAGATTCCTTGGAGAAGATCTCTATATAATATGAATGATAGCTGAACATGGAAAGAGACGACATCAGAGAAAGAGAATGTCGATACAGAGACTGCAGGTGGATAAGAGCAAGGTGAAGTTGGGGACAGCAAGCTGGACACAAGTAGAGTAGCCAATGCGCACTGGGTCAAAAGCAGATAGACACTCAATGAACCTGAAAGCAGTAGATGATTTCGGGTGAGCTTAAAAGGAATCTGTATTATGAGATCTGAACACAGCAAGGCTGTCCACTCTCTCCACTCCTATTCAACATGGTCCTCAAAACCCTTCACAGATCCAACAGCCAAGAGTGAAACAAAGGGAATATGTATCAGAAAGGAAGAAGTCAAACTTACTTGCACATGATATGATTATCTATATACAAGACCCCAAAACTCCACCAGGAAACTCTTAGAAATAAAAAATAAATTCAGCCAAATTGCAAGATATAAAATCAATGCTAAAAAATCAATAACATCCCTCTACGCTAACAATGAACTCACTGAGAAAGAGATTGGAAGCATAATCTGTTCTCAATAGTCCATCAAATAAATACCTAGGAGCAAATCTAACCAAGACAGTGAAGGACTTCTACTGAGAAAACTATGTTATCTTGAAGAAAGAAATTGAAAAAGACATTACAAAATGGAAAGACATCTCCTGTTCTTGGGTAGGCAGAATTGATACAGTTAAAATGACTATACTGCCAAAACTAATATACAGTTTCAATGCATTTCCCATCAAAATACCAAAAACTTTTTTTTCACAGAACTTGAAAAAGCAATCCTTAAATTCATATGGAACCAAAGGAGACCTAGAATTGCCAAAGCAATACTGAGTAACAAGACAAAAGCAGGTGACATATTGATTCCAGACATCAAGTTATATTACAAAGCAACAGTTATTTTAAGAAAAAACTATGTGGTACTGGCACAAAAACAGAAAAACAGACAGGTAGACCACTGGAACAGAACTGAGGATGCAGAGAGAGATTCGAGTAATGTTCAAGACAAGCCTGCCACCGAAAATTAGGGCAGAATCTATTAGAGAAAGAACTCAGTAGATCAGTTAAGAAGATCACTGTTTCTAGGTAATTTTAAAAAACATTTTAATGTGTTTATAAATCTTTGAACTACACAACAAGCAAATGCCACCAATATAATATTTTTAAAGGAGATCCATCCATACAAAATACTGGAAGTATAAAAATAAGTTTTTAAAATATTGCATCAGAGTAACTGGAACAAAATTTTTAAATTTTTTCTTGAAAGGACTTTCCTGAAAGGTGAGTTTTAATGGCATGTCAAAATAGGAATTTCATCTCAGTGGTAAGCAAAAGAATTAGAAATAAGGAAACCAGCCTGGGAATCTATGTATCTGCTAAATGAAAGATTATGAATTCTGCTGGGACCAGAAGCCTGGCTAGTGTTTACCTTCTAACTTTTAGTCCCTAACACAGATTGGACCTTTCAAAGTTATTTTTAAATGAACAATCATACTAAATAAATGTTATTCTCTCTCTCTTTCTCTCTCTCTCTCTCTTTTCTGTCTTGCCCTTGCCCTTCTTTTATTTCCCAATGTCCAAACAAGTCATTGAGATTCAAGACATATTGTGATCTCAAAATCTCAGTGCATTAATTTTTATCTCGCTTTCTGTTTTGATAAGGCTATATAGATTGCCTTATTCATAAATTCAATGTAATGCATGAAATCACTCGCAACATGCACATCAAATTCACAAAAATTGCTTGAGAAGAAATTACAAAGACACGGAGAACTTCACTGAAATTGGGTTTAGATCATTCTTTTTTAAGATTTCTAAATAATGCTAAATCGATCATTATATTAGAAATTATGAAAGAATGAGTATCTTAGGGTGTTAGTTTGAGAAAGTAAGTGATAATTGTAAAGTAGAAACCAGTAGGCCATGATTAACAGGGCATTTGATATTTTCTTCAACATAAATATTTAAATATCTTTACGGAATTTTCTTAGTAAATAGTATGCTAGCATGTAGAAATATTTTGAATATTCATGTTTCCTTTTTCACTTGTTTTCATTAATATTTAAAAATGCTTTTGTATTTAAGAGAATTCTACCAAATAAGGTATTTCTCTTTTCTCCACACTGTGCCTGGTAGCTAGAATTGAAAATAAATATTTGTTAAATAAATTTAAATTTGAGAACTTAAACCTACACTTCTTAGTCAGTATAGGTTGAATAAATTACTCAAAAGAAATAATATATATACATATACTTTATATCAACTACTTTGCTGTAGGTAATTTTAATATTTAAATATATGCATGAATATAAAATATGAGTTATAAGCTTAGATACATTACTTTGCTTCAAAAATTAAGACTATATGAGAGAAAGGTTATTCAACTAGGCACCAGTTCCAGATTTGAAATTTCAAAATCCTCGAGTTCAATCAATGAATCTTAGCATAATAAGAGCCGTAGGTAATGTTAGCAACATGGAATGACCAGAGAAAAAGGAAGACACACAGTATTTTTTTTAAATCCCATAGATAAACATGTTCCTCACAGATGCATTATCTCAGATTTCCCCATTATACAGAAAAGGATACATGCATAGCTAAAATCCTTTGGAGGGAAAAAAAGCATTGAATGAAAGAAATAGTTGTCCCTTCTAATTATCTTCTGTTCCTAAAAGCAACTAAAATAAGTGTGCCTTTTGTCCTGGTAAGATAACATCTCATTCTATCTGAAACCATATGATCCTGTTTTAAATGATTTCTTAGACTGTCTGTTTTAATGTTTCTTCTGTTCCAAATGTTCATACTCCTCACCCTCTCAGCACTTTCCAGAGGTATGAGCTTTTCTCTCTCTGTCCTTTTCATTTCTTTATAATATTTGTGACAGCTTTGCAAATTATACCTCTGCTTTACGTATTTAGTTTTCCTTGGTGTCATTGAAATTTAAATTTGATACTGTGATTCTTTCTTATTGTACTCTTCTTTCAAAACTCATATTTTCATGTCAGCGTATTATCTTTATGACCATATGACCTTCTATTTATAGGACAAGTCCTACCATGGTGAGATCCAGCTCCAGGCAAAAACAAAGCCTCCTGTTCCCTGGCAGAAATTGTGGATGGAGTCTGTACACTTGCTCTGTAACCAGGCAGAGGACACCCCAGGTAGGACAGACTACTGTTTTATCCTGTCTTGTTGTCACCTTTGGAGAAGGTCTGGGCACTCTCCAACATCAAACTACCCAGGTGACTATGGCTATGAGACCCAGGTGAAAGATAGCCTAAAAGCTGCCTTAGTGATCAAGCTCCTCCACACCCCGAGGAGGAGCTTCCCTAGGCCATGCTCACAGACACAGCCTCTAGATCTCTCCCAGCACATGTGAGCAGTTGCAGAGTGGTGGGACACACTTGAGTCTTGGCCTGTATCACCTCCAGGTGTTGCATAGGCCCATGTGTGGCAATGAGACTTTGCAGCATGGCATATCTGCACCTAGGCTCCACTCACCATGGTAACAAGCGAAGAACATTGGGTCTTAATGACAGTCTAGTAAAACCTAACACTGGGCAGACCCTAGTGATCCCTGACTCTAGGCAGCGTCAGTGGATGAAGCCTCTGAGACAGCCCTGGTGACCCCGGGGTGATGCATGGCATCAGGCTATTGGGCTTCTACTTCAGTCAGTGCCACCTTCGGGTGGTGGGCTGTCGTCCCCCTCAGTAGGAGGCAGCTCAGGTAGTGTGGATCTTGACCTGATCCCCAAACTGCTATGGCTGTGGGCTGTGTCACAATGTTGCTGGCTACTAGACCGCCCTCTCCACTTCTCCTCCAATGCCAGGCAACACAAAATGGAGGTAGTAACATTCTTTATCTTAGGATGAAAAAGGCCAGTAAGAACAAAGTTATGGCATAGTACCCTGGGGCTCTTCTTTCCATGCCTGGCCTCGAATAGAATCATCCAGTGCCACCACAAGCCAGAAACTGTAGGTGAGGCTTCCGGGCCTGCTGGGCCTCAGGGAAAGACTTTGAAGACAGACTACTCTTAGGAGGTGCTTCCCTGATTTATGTGGGACATACCACTATGAACTTGGGACAAATCTGGGCTTGAACTGCCATCTAGTACTGAAACAGCAACAACACACTAAGGGCATACGCATAGTAAAACTAGATCTCTGGTGCCATCTAGTGTTGACGTCGTGGCTGTGACAGCAAACTAAGAGAAACAGGGCTTAGAGTTTCTGGAAGGACAGGCACACACAAAGGCAGATTGTGAATACTGAAATAAATGCTGAGGTCTTCAGTGCAAGACATCGTTGCGCACTGACAAGCATCAAAAACTCAGGGACATAAGATCTCAACCACAGGTCCAAATAGGACAACGGGAGCTGATCCTTAGTGGCCAATATGGGCAAACTTGAAGAAAAATTGAGAGAAAACATGAATAAACAAGAAAACACCAACAAAAGATCTAATGCTCTGGTAGAAAAAACTGATGGAGAGATGGAAACTTGATGGAAGCGATTAAAAATCAAATTCTTAAACTGGAAAATATACTTTGCAAAGTTAAAAACAGATAGATGCCATCAATTACAAAACAGATCAAATAGAGAGAAGAACTGGTGAGCTCAATAATAGGCTATTTGGAAAAAAGGATAAAAACAATAGGCACCTGCTTTCTCATGTTTAGTGCAGTATTAATCTACGTTCTGTTCTTGGCACAACAGATAAGAACTTGAAACAACCCAAGTATTCATCATATGATAAACGAATAAAGAAAATGTGGTTCAAACAGATAGTAGAATACTATTCAACAATTAAAAGGGATGATTTGCAATAATATTAATGGAATGGGAGATTATTATTTTGAGTGAAATAAAACAACTAGAGAATGCGAGTATCCCATCATCTCACTTATACATGAACTTGAAAAAGTTGATCTTGTAGAAGTTGAGAATATGATGGTGCTTATTAGAGGTGGAAAGATCAGGGCAAGAGAAGGATGAGGTCAATGGATACAAAGTCATGGTCGTGAAGACAAATTTGTATAAGAGTATGACCACCTAGCGTGATACTGAACCACTGGGGTCAGCACAGACACCCACACTGTGCTGCACAGTCAGTGATAAAAATAAATGAGTTATCAAGCTATGAAAAAACATGGAGGAAAATCAGTGCATGCCACTAAGCGAGAAGAATTAAACTTGGAAAACTAAGTACCATCTGATTTTGATAATATGGCCTTCTGGAAAAGGCATAACTATGGAGACACTAAAGAAAATCCATGGTTACCAGGCATTAAGAGGGAGAGAAGGCAGAGCGCAGAGGATTTGCGAGGGATTGAGGACCTTCTGTAGGACACTCCGGGGGTGGGTGGGAGCAACACCGTGCAATTCACACCAAGCGCGAACCCTAACATGAACTGCAGACTTGGGTGACAGTGTAAGCACATCGCTTGAAGCCAGCATTCTACTGCGGTATGGAATATCAGCACGGGAAGCCACTGGAGAGCACAGAATATCTATTGAGTAAATCTGCTCTTTCCACTCAATTGTGCAGTGAATCCAGAACTATTCTTATAAATAAAACTTCCTAATTTCTTAAAGGAAGAGCAAAACTATGCGGGGAAACTGGATGCTTCAGACAGCTGGCTTTTCTGTCAGTCTGCCATGCCTTTCCCAGCCACGGGGTCTTCCTAACACTTGGGCCAGCTTGGACTTCAGGTGTGGCTCCTCTGGAACAGCGGTGTATCATCAAGCAGCACGCTCTGAAAGTCCTGGAATCAGAGAAGTAGGTACGACAAAGGGCCCAGGGAACCTCAAAGCGAGGGCACATGCCAGAGGCTCAAGGCGTCTGAGGAGGATTTGGAACGATGAGAATCGCGTTCCTGCATGAGCTCTGGGGAAGGGGAGGGGGCCCTCTTCCGACCGATTCCCCTCGGGACACAGAACCCGTAGCTCTGTTTTTCCCAGACGAGATCTCACTGTAAACCTCTCTGGCTTACAATTCATAATCACTTTCTATTCAAAGCAAATTTGATCGTGTTTGGTGTCTGGCTGTCTCCTCCAATCGCCTTTGAGTTCCCATGGCTGACAGCTATTTAATATCGGACAGTTTACCTGTCTATCCTCCCTTCTGTTTCATTTTGTTAATGTAGTGCTGACTCGGAGTCACATCTTCTTGAAAACTTCCTCCTTCACAGCCAGATTCCTTCGTAGCATATCTCAGCTCAGCAGAAACTCTTGCTGCAAAGCAGATGTGCAGTCACTTTAAGAGGACAGTGAAGCCAGCTGATCCCACAGGATAGAGGCGCTGTCCTGTGCACTACAGGACGCTTCCGAGCTTCCCTGGCACCTGCCTGGGAGAGGCCAATAGTGCTCCCCTCTGTGTGACCGCTAGTGTGACAACTGTCTGCATGGAGCTGGAGGAATAGCGCAGTGGTTAGAGATCTTGCCCCGCAAGCACAATGCCCTGAGTTCAATCTCCCAGCATCACAAAAACCAAGCGTGGTTGTGCATACCTATAATCCCAACACTCTGGTAGCCAAGGCAGGAGGATTGCTGTGAGCTCCGTACGGGCCTGGACGCCAGAACCATAATCAAAAAAGCCAAAATTGTCATCGGGTACTGCCACATGTCTCCTTGAAGACAAAATTTTTCATAGTTTAAATGAAGCTCACAAAGGTTCCAATTCCATCTTATAGATTCATCCTACACATCATTAACCAAAGTAATGGGAAATACAGAGCTTTACACATTTCTTATCCCATCTCCTTGACTATTAATACTACCCAACAACTAAGTTGTTATTAATCATTAGTTATTCACGATGACACTTTGTCGAGTATCCTGTAATGTATCGCTCTATGACGCACAGCCAGGCCAACCTTCTCTAACACAATAGGCAGATGCTTCAATTCACTGAAAGCGTCTTCTTACCTCATGGAATTTATGAAATCTGATCGTTAACTGGTTGTATCTCCCTTGCTGTGTGTCTTGAATAAATTAGTACACAGACTGCATTAGTCTTTTGTTTCGGATACTTTTTGTTTCAAAATTTTTATCTTTTGTCAAAACTTGCTATCTTTTTTAAACTTTGAAAAGTACTCTATATCCAAGAAACCAAAGGAAAATGTCTGCTTAAAAGATCAATATATTTGCCTTCCATGTAATAGCTACATATTATAGTTAGAATAATTTTCCAAATCATCTGCCTTATGAATTTATAGTAAAAGCATTAGAGATTTTTAGTCTTGTAACGTATATTGATTTCAGAGAGTTCATAAAAGTGTTTTATTGAAAATGAGTGATTTATGACTCACACATGAACCTAAGACTCTAGTATCGCTCAGTCTGAGTCAAGTAAAAATAAGGGAATTTCTCTTAATTTTCCTTTAAAATAAATATTCATATGTGGTTAGTTTAAGGTAACAAAACAGTTCAACACTGTAGAGTTAAGTAAATTTAACATGATGACTGCTTCTCTGCAGCAGGCGTGGTCTAGACTATCTAGCAAGCAGCTTCCCAGACCATGAGAGATCATTACTTTCCTTTATCTGGTTAGGTAAGAAGATATTTCAAAGCTGTGCTATAGAATTTCCTTATTACAATGGGATTGAGAAGCAGCCTCAATTTGGCCTCTTTGGTGCCATACAAACAGCCCACTTAGTGATGTGGGTGGGAAACATATCTTTCAAAACTAAGAAATAAAATGATGACACACAACCTTATGAGAGCTGGTGTGTATGAGGCAATTAAGGAAGAAAAATATGCATCTATGGAACTGCTTCAGGAAACTTAGGCTGATTCTGTGCTCTCCCTTTCAGCTACTTAGTCCTCTCTGGCTGTACTTTCTGGAACATTACATAATAAAATGTTACCTGAGTATTTTGTCTTTCTATAAAATATATTTTACCACTGACTTTGAGAAAATATTTGAGAAAGTACAGATGGCTATCCAAAATCTACTTGTTGTAATTTCATTTATGTAACTTAAAGTTTTCTTCCATTAAAACTCAAGTTCACCAAAGTTTATGAGCTATGTGAAAGCAAATGTTGATACGGCAGAAATAACTTCAATGGACTAGAAAAGTTATGAGTCCTTTCCAAGGACTGGAAATTCATAGAGAAAGGGAGAACAAGAACATTTAAAAGGCAACTGATCTACTTCCCAGTCCCACTGGAGGTCAGCCAGGTATGTCCAATTTCAATACCAAGGACAAGGTACACATTTGTTGCTAGACTTCTTTGGGATTAATTGATTCTAAATAATTTTATATAGCATTTAAATTGATAAACACCTTTAAATCATTTTTAGCAGAAATTTACAACAGATGCCAGAAGCATTGAACATCATGCCTGCAAATTAATGTTGAAAATCTGAGAGAAGCAAATACAAGTGGCCTTCTAAGTGTGACACAAAATTAAAAGTTAATGAACTAGTACTGAAATCACCAACAAAATGTTTTTGTTTATCAACTCTTGATTTAACCAATACCTCTTGTTGTCTATGAAGCAGTAGCTTGGCAGGTAGCACAAATAAAGAAATCCCTCTATCACAATCTCTGTGCTCTTTGGTTTCTTTAAAATTTAAGAATGTACAACTTTTAAGTGATTCACAATTTCATGTAGATATGTACACAAAATTCTCAAGCTCAATGTAATCATTGTGTATTGCCTATACTAATAAAATGGGGAAAATAAATAAAATAAATAAACCTACGTACAAGTTCAAGATATCCATTGTATAACATGGTCACTGTACTTAATGAAATTTTTTAAATATAATGTATCTCCCAAAGTCTTGGGAGTTGGGCTTTTGGAAAATAACTGGATCCTGACGGTAATGGGTTCAACAGTGAATTAGCTATTGATGAGTTCATAGCTGGCTGTGTTATTAGAAGACGGGGCCCAGCTGGAGGAGGTGCACTCTGGAGTTGGGGGATGAGAAGGAGAACCCCGGCTCCCTCTTTCTCTCTGCTTCCCAGTTGCCATGCCTACCATCTTTCTTCTACTATATTCTTCTACCATACTCCTTCTGCCTTGGTGCTACCTGATCACGCATGGATTGAACCCTCTGAAACCATAAGCCAAAATAAACCTCTTGTGCTTTAACTTGTATGTCTCAATTATGGAAAAAAAGGTTAATAAATCCATTTTAAAAATGACAAAATTGACTTGAATAGTGCTAAAAGCAAACATTAAATGTCTTCACCACAAAAACATAAATTTATTAGAATGTGTTAGCTAGATTTAACCATTTTATATTTTATATGTACTTCAAAATAGCATAGTGTACACAAAAATACAGCTAATTTTATCTGTCTTTGAAAATAACTCATAATTCTAACTACAACTTCTGTATCAGTATCTTGCAAATAAATTTCATATTTAGCTTAAAAGCAAAATATAGATTATGTAAATTGTAACTACTTTAGCTCCTATCAACCTTTAGAATAATAAAGGTACTGAGTCTCTATTCACTAACAGAAAATGAGGTGACTCTTTTGACTTCCCCAATGTTAAAGATCAGGGGTTAGAGAGAGACACACCAAGTTACAGCTGCTTTGATGCTTTCATACATAAGCAAAGTCTCAATTATATTGACTTAATGGTTTCTAGACCTCAAGAGGACTGGTTTCACAAATTTGGAAGGTATTATGTAATAAATTAGCATGATGATCTATGTAAAGTAAGTAAATTCATTTGGAAAAACATTAATTTTTGTCACCTGAAAATCTGCAGACCGGGTGGAGAAAAAGTGCCTCATCTCAAACACAGCCTACACGCAACCTTCTAGGAAACTCAGCATTTGGTGCTGCAGTGCTCTGTCCTTAGGGCCATCACATCTCCACCCAAGTGACTAGTTATTATTATTATTATTATTATTATTGTTGTTGTTGTTGTTGTTGTTGTTGTTGTTGTTGTTTTAGTGATTAGAAAGTTCCCACTATGACCTCATCAGAACACAAGTGTTATTTTGTTTCAGATAGGGAAAAATTAAGAATGAGGATTTAGAATGTGACATATTTCTTCAAACCAAAAATCACTCATATTCCTTAAATATATTAGCAAGTAATATCTATCTTGGACTGCACTCAGGCATATAAAAATTGACTCTTCTAAGTTTGGTCTTTATTTAAATTAAAGACATGACTGTAAAGTGAGCAGTGGGCCAATGTTGGTATGAAAAGATTAGGATTCAGTGCCTGGCATTTTTTGTACAATCCCTCATTCTTCCAACTGGCTTCAAAGTATTTGTTAAATATAAATTTGCTTGAAACTTAAAAAGGCACAAGGGCTAAAAAGAATTTTGCTTGTATAATCATATTAATCTACTCATGGCATTTTAGATTTACTATGATGAATTATGTTATTCTATCTCCACACGGAAACTGTGGGGGAAAAAAAACAAATATAGTATCTCTCTGAAAAAGCAGCAGTAGAAAATTGAAAATGGCCAAAAGGAGAATACAAACTAGATTGCACTGTGGATAAATATTTAATAATATCCCACTTTGATTTAATCATTAGACTATAAAAATTCACTGTGAGATAAATTTCATTTCCTGAACTTGATCCAAAAAATGAGTTTCAAACAAAAGAGAACTTATATCTCATTTTGGAAAAAAATATAACATTTTGCCTGATAGAATGTTATTCTTTTTTTCCACATTTTTATTAGTGTGTATGTGTGATAACAATGGTTACATTACATTTGAGAATTTTCTGTATGTATATATTGCAACTTCATATTTGATTTCCCTGTAGCCCTTATCTCCCTTCCACACCCTCACTCATGCCCCCTGACTCCAAACATCTGACTTACGTGGCTCTATTTTTAAATTTATACTCCTAGTTTATCTTATTAGAGAAATGTGCAATACTTAATCTTCTCCATCTGATTCACTTCATTAGGCATAATAGTCTCAAGTTGTATCCATTTATCCAAAATGATTCACGTCTGTCTGTCTTGATGGTAGAGTAGTACCGCGTTGTGGATATGTACACTACATTTTTCAATCCATTGGCCTACTGGTGGACATTTGGTCTCTTCCATGGTTCAGCTATTATTTGTTGTGCTGCCGTAAGCCTACATACTGCCTTTTAATAGGCCAAGATTTAATCTCAAATAATCAGGTATAATTAAGTCTGGATTTCTTAAAGCTAACCTACTTTTTGGTTTCACTGAGAAGCAAATACGTGAAAATGACCACAAGAGAGGCTTTTTAAAAAAATCCCCTGGTAACCAGTATCAAATCCTGCTTTTCTTAATCTCTTTCCAACTCATGTGAAATAATTACTTAAAGCATTTCAGAATTATTAATAGAACAACTGAAAATCCAGTGCTGGTGTCCATTACTGTTGCTTACATTCTCCACTTTTGAAATTTTATTTTGTCATTTTCAAAATGTCCCTGCACAAGGCATTTTCCAATACCCTGCTGACATGTCACATATTGCAATCAAAGCTGGATGTTGGTAATGGTTGTAAGTTCAGTATACATACACGGTGTCCACAGATTCTGGCTTTGAGAGAGCAAAAAGCACTTCAATTTCTCTGAATAGAAAGAAGGCATCAGCCATATTTTATTAAATATTTTAGATCTAGTCCTAAGAATTGTTATTACAAAGTCAAAAATCTCTTCACAATGTTTAGTAATAATGGGTCAATAAAAACAAAATTAGAAGCTATTGTAAAATGAGGCATGTTTAAGTGCTTCTCTTTTGAAAGCAATCAAGATAAGTGTTTATGTGGAGCTTGTGCTTCGAAGGAGAAGGAAAGCAACTCTTCTGTTCTACATGTGAAGAATAAAACTAGGTACAAAGTTGTAGACTCCTCAGACTACTTTCTCACTAATAATTTCCATACCACACAAATCATTGGTTAAATAAGTCAAAACCCTCAGCATGCATTCACACAATTTCTGTGTTTCCTCTATGTAGTCTCAGAGAGGCTTTTTTCCCCTACGGAGACATGTGGTCCTGCTCTCTTGTGTGTAGTAGAATATCTAATGTTAGCTGATATGTTTCAGTCATATAAATTTGCACTTAATGTTCAGTCATATAAATCTGCATTTAATGCTAGCTGATATGTTTCAGTCATACAAATTTGAACGGTTATTCTTAGATAATTCCTATTCTAAAAATCTGACTTTAGGTTGACTAGCAAACTTGAAACAATAGAAGTTTGATACTTAGTTTAAAAGCTGCTATCGTATTTCTACCAGTTAGTTTTACAGTGCGTAATTTCTTCATACATCTACACTTAGCAATTATAATTTTAAAAAGTGTAACCTTATGTAAGTTGGTTTTTCTTACTTCAAGAATTACCTTAGTCATGCATTTGAATGCTGAAGCTTTCATGTATTTTAGAAACCACATATTTATCTTTTGTGCAGCTTTATTTTTGGTAGTGCTGAAAATCAAATTAAATGATGGAAAGGCATTCTATCATCACATCCCCTGTACCTCACGTACTCACGTCTTTTGTGATCTTGGTTTTCATAATCCTGGTATGCAAGTATCACATAAAGCCAAAAAGTAGCACCACTTAAACTCACAAAGATAACAAGAGCACAGAATCAAATGCGGAAACGTCAGAAAGAAACATCTTGCAGGTAAAGAACAACATGGAAAATAACCAAATATTAAACAACTAAAAACTCCTAAATATAAATTTTGATTGGCTTCTAGAGGAGCACTATTCACCGAAGACCTTTTGCTTTCTCTCTCAATCTTGAAAAATTTTATGCATGCTTAAGAATTTTCCTCTTCTACGTCTTTCCACTGATATCCTGGACTCTGCTTCTATCAATTCGCAAGCACACACATTTTCTTATGGAATCTTGTCTGTCCAAGAAATTATGATAAACATAAAATAAATCTTGGGGGGGAAGAGTATGTGTTATAGCAATGCACTGATAACTAAGAGCAGATTTGTTATAATAGAATATTTTTCAGCCATAAAAAGGAGCCAATACTGATGCATGCTACAACACAGATGAACCTCATAAACAACATGCTAAATGAAAGAAGTGAGACACAGAAGACCATGTGTCACATGGTTGCCTTTAATGGAAGCATACGGGATAGATGAACCCACCTAACTGTCACACTGGTGACTTCGCTCTCACTTCCAAGCGTGGTGCTGACATGGTTTAGTATTCTACAAGCAAGAAGCCTATGCTGTGCCTGACAAAGGCCCAGCTGCTAGCTTTCTTCAGGCATGTGTTATGTGCTAATGAGTCAATATGTTAAGTAATGTATCTTTAAACAGAAGCTCATGCAAAAGAAAACAATGCGTTAATCAATCAAGGAAAATGTGATGAAAGCTTTTGGGCATGGAACCCCCTGATTCCCCAGGAGCCATGATTCAATAACTCCCCAATTTACTGTTCATGATGACCTTATAGAACAAAACACAATGAATAATGAGACTCAATTGTATATAAAAACAAATGCATAGATGTAGATGAAGATTGGTGCATAATAGAAACAAAACAAAGCTTTCATATAGATGAAAATGTAAAACATACTTAGAATCCTGAAAAAATGGAATAACAGCATTTCACTATAAAACAGGTCACAATTTGAATTAATTTCCATATGGGTAGCCATGAAATATGCACACAAAGGCTGTGGTAGAAAGTGCATGATGCATATAAGACACAATAAATATGACATATTTCTAATTCATCACCGAAAGCAAATATTTTATATGTACTTTAATATTAATACACAGCAGGAAACAAGAAAGAATGAATTCTAATACATACTGCCATTTCAATAAAATATCACTACGACACAAGAAGAAAAAGTATAAAAATGTATCTATCATAAAGACTTTATTGCAATCTTCAACCTCAGAACCTAGAAATAACCATCTTCAAAGCCAAGATAGTCATTACTCTCAAAATTCTTATTCCAATACCTCTGCTTGAAACCCATTGATTCTCTTTATTACTGGCATCCACTGTATTAAACATTGAGACATCTCTATTCAAACTATAAATCCTGTTCCATACTAACAAGGGCATTATTGTGTACATATTTCTGAAATAATTTTACCCACTGTCTTGTTTTATAATACATCATAAAGTTTCATCTCACACAGATGTGGGTTTTTCGTTCCTGTCAATGCCACTGGAAACTTTGAAGTATATAGCTAGCAGCAGTTCTATAGCTTCATCTGAATCATTTCAATAGCTTATTTAGAAAGATGCCACAGGTTGCAACAGATTGCAGTTGTGTCGAATCACATTTCCCCCGACTCTCCAATGGCCCAGTGTTCAGAACTAGTGCAGTTCCATCAGCACCAAACAGGTCCAAGGCTGGCAATTGCTTGCACCATTTGCTCTGTCATACACTTGCTGGAGTATTTCTCCCGTTCTTCAGAGCAGCAGTCCTCAACTCTTTGACACCAGGGACAGATTTTATGGGAAAAAGTATTCCCGCAAAGTATATCCACAATAACAGCTGAGGATCAAGCAGTCACTTGTCAGGACCTTCCAGGATGGCGTTAGGTAGCCGTGGCTGTGTGCAAACCCTTCTTATGTGAGTCTAATGAGGTTGCTTCTGGTGTTTAAGCTTAACTATAATCGTAGTGTAGCAATTTAGACATTTCAAGTTAAGAAAATAGCCTTCTATTCATAGTAAAGACTTTTTCTTTATTGCTGTGGCTTCTCTAAAGAAGCATCATTTTTTAGGAATTAATTTGTTTCCAAAAAGATGCTTAGGACTTCCATTTTCAGGGTCTTCTTATTCTGTGTCATTTGGTATGTACATCTTGAATTCTACTTTAATGTATTTGTCTATCTTATTTTATCTGTATCACTATGGTCCATATCCATTCTATCATTTAACATATTATATTATTTTGCTTTAAGTGTTTTTTGTAAAGAGCATGTTCTACTCGCACAATGACATCTAAAAATAATCTTCAGATTCAGTATCTACAAAACTAGGCTTGTGTCATTTCTCTTGTAATTCCATTTATAACTATTCTCAGATTGGGTAAGCAGTTTAACCTTCCTTGAATGAGAACTCTTCTTTAAAATGAAGGCAAGAGTACTGTGACTCTCACAAAGTTGTTGTGAGGACTATATGGAAAGTAGTTCATAAACTTTAGCATCCTAAGTAAGTGACAAAGTGGTCAACACTGGTTAAGCGTGACAGCTGGAGTTAGAAACCATGTCATCTGATTCTCAGAGCCACGTGTTTTCCAGTCCTGCTTCAGACTTTACAGTAACGTGTTAAGGGAAGCCATGAAGAAGTTACGGACATCAGTCAATGACAGACCAAGCTGGTCATCCAATAATGGGTGAAAAGAAGCAGAAAAAATTTGAGAGAGCAGCAGCCATGTTTTATGAATGTATGTGTTTATTTGTGTGTGCATAGACTGTTCTGCCGGTCACTTCCCAAAGCCAAACAAGCTAGAGGCGAGTTTCCTGTAGCTTCCGTGATTAGCCGAGCACAGAACACGAAACAAATTGATAATGTAACCATGGCAACCATTATCAAACTCACCCACATGTTTTATAATATGTTAAAAACATTGACCTAAAAATGTTCCTGCAATAAGATTTTTCACAATGAATCCTATTCCCATCTTAAATTACTCCATCTTACTTTTTCAGGTCTATTTTTCACAATTTAGAATTAGATCAGAAATGCAAAATTCATACAACTTAAGGTGACACAATTTAAAACTACACAAAATATAGAAAATGTATTTTATTGTAACACAATGAAGCAAAGCAGGATTGTAGAGCATAAAATGAGGTTACCCTCCCCTCTTGCCCATGCCAAGCTACTGCTTTTCCCAGGCACCGTCAAGACAAGTCACCACCACAGTCTTACCCAGGTGATCCTGAGATGCTTCCTCAGGGCACATTCGTATTTTATAATGCTCAACCATCTACCTATGGTGATCTTCAAAAGGCATGAGACTCATAACAGATCTGTTATGTGTCATTCTCCACAGTGAAGCAGTGATAGTTACATAACTTAGATTTTGATGACAGATGCATTCCATACCACAGGTCAAATATACACTAAGTTTACGTACTAACTCCAACTGAAAATGACACAGCTGTGAGTAAGAGACACAAAATCAAAAGTAATCATTGAAGCAAATACCTCTAAAGGCTCCTTATATTTTTAAAATATGACTCTGACAATTACATTGAAGCAAGTTTAGTGATTACTCATCGCTGTCCGTTTGGCACTACTTAATGAATTCAATGAACTTCGTCAGTTTGTGATACATAATGTTCCAAAATGTTCCCAAACCACACCACCCTTATGTTTATTCCTCAAGTTTGATGTTATTCAACGTGAGTAGAAAAGTGGATGATTTTGTTGAAATTATAACGGGCCTGCTTATATAGCTTTATTTCATTTCAAAACACAAATGTTTCAGTGATAAGTCTTAATGACTACATCTCCTAACAAAAAACTTCAGAGAGAAATGACAGAACTAAATATTTAATTAAAAAATATATGATTGGCAGCAATGGTGGCAGGGTATGGTACTTTCCCAGACACAATTTATGCCTTGCTTTGGTCTCATAAGAATTTTGGGATTAGTTATATGACCAACACAACAGCCACAAATATAGTTGAATACTAGAAAAGTTGGTGCCTTTCTGCAGGACTAACTATGGACAAACCTGGTAATAGAATAGATGCCCAGTACATTTTTAATTGAACTTGTTTGGGTTAAGAAAGAAATATAGAATAATATGGAAAGAAGTCAATATTCATTATGGATCAAGCACAAAAAATCATGAGCAAAGATGTCTTTAAAAAATCAGGAAATACAAAACTAAGAGTCCTAAAGAAATAAATACTGACTTTGGTCACTGAAGGAAATAAATATTGGCTATAGTCACCAGAGGAATCCTGTGAGCTACCTTCTCTCATGTGGATAATTTTGAAATATTAATTGCTCCACTATATCTTAAGGCCTTTGTGTCTTTAGTCTTTTGGCCAATCTATCACAGAAAAATGTAATTTTTTCTTTTTTTCTTTTTTTCTTTTTTTCCTTTTTCTGCGTAGTGCTGGGAATGAGCTCAGGATATTCACATTAAGCTTCAACTCTAGGACATTTTTTAGTTTTGATTTTTAGACAGGATCTTGCTAAGTCACTATGTTACCCAAGACTGGGTTCAAACTTGTGATCCTCCGGCCTCAGCCTCCCAGAGTAATCACATGGTAGACCTGTGCCACCAGACTGCGGATAAATGTGATTCTGAGAAATAATTGCAAAAGAGACATGTGTTTTGTCAGAGAGTCGATTATAAAATTTGTAGACGGGGATATGTATACAAAATTTTACATCGAAGATGATTCATTTTAGTATGAGGCTATAAACTACATCACTGACATACACACACACACAAGTACACATTTACCACAATACATGTGCTATTGTGTTTGTTATAGAGCAAGATATGAGAACAGGACTCTCAGAATAAATTCCTATCTAGGTTATTCACTTTAGCAGAGACAGACCAGAACAGGGCTAACCCTTACATCAAGAAAAAAAGAGATGGATAAAATATTAAAGTCATCTATTGGAAGGCATCAGGAGTGGGCAAAGACAGTCAGGACATGAAAGACCAGTAAAGAGGAAAGGAAAGTTCACTAAAGTATGAACAACCTGCTTTATTATTTCTCTTCTCATTGCAGGAATACAATCTGAAAATCAAACTGCTTAGCAGAGCTATCTATAAGCTGCCATAGACTGGGGGAGGCAAGTGTTGGCAGTCGGGCGACCTAAGTAAAAACTCCAGCTTTAAGATGGGCCTCATAAAGAAAATTACCTACAATATTAATAATTGAGAACTACACAAGACCCTGC
This sequence comes from Ctenodactylus gundi, assembly GCA_004027205.1. Classification (NCBI taxonomy): domain Eukaryota; kingdom Metazoa; phylum Chordata; class Mammalia; order Rodentia; family Ctenodactylidae; genus Ctenodactylus; species Ctenodactylus gundi. The sequence goes on along the minus strand of PVKB01002612.1, from coordinate 148,789 downwards.
AAATACTACTAGTCAGGATTGAGTCCATTTTAATCCAAGAGAGAATATATTGATCGCTCCTCCTGGTCTGTCAAAGACTAAAGAAATGAGCTATAGAGTCAAATAACAACATTTTTATAATTTTTGCTTATTTGGTCGACTTGGTATAAATAGTAAAGAAAATGTTTTTTATAAAAAGGAAGAAAAGAAAAGGTTGAATACAAGAAGTTATGCTGGTTTTGAAACTGAAATATTTAACTTATAAGGAACTTCAAAAATTTATTAATGTAAATGAGAACAAGAAAAGTCTAACAAAACTATAATTCTTTTATATATCATATCAAAATGTTTTAAACATAAAAATATAGCAGTTGAACATAACTTGATACCTAACTTCCTCAGCATATTAAAGATGGCTAAAGAAAGGCTACATGATCTGGAAGATTCATTGCCAGAAAAAGTCCATTCTGAAATTCAAAGAAAAAGCAGATAAAAAGGAGGAGAGAAGCCTTAAAAACTGGAGCGGACATAGTGAAAAGGTCTAAGATATGTAAAATTTGCATCCAAAAAAGGATAGAAGAAGCAGAAAGAGAATATCCTAAAAATGGCATTTTAAGACACAATCTTCAAAAAATTCCCCAAAACTAATGAATACAAAAGGCCACAGATGTGCAATTGAAACAGTTTAACAAAAAGATTCAGTCTATAATAGTAGAACTGCTGGAAGGGTATACAAAGATAAAATTTTTAAATCAACCAAACAAAAAGGACATATCTTTGAAGAGAATGATAAAAATTCTCCCAGCAGATATCTCAACAAAAATTTTAAAGTTACTACTGTCAGATAGGTGGCGGGACATTAGCAGGCCTGAAGAACAGAAAGAGGAGTCCAAAACAGCGTGCTCGAGAAAGGGAACAGAGACTTTAATGTACAGTACATAGTCACACTCATTGGTTGGACTCAAAGCAATCCCATAATGACTTTGTAAGGTTACACAGTGTGTACATTCACAGTCCCAACACAGGCACCCAGCGTTCCTGGAAGGCAGAGTCTACACCCAATGATGTCAGAAAGGGAAGCGTTCTTTAAAGACACTCCCTATCTGAGGCAGGTTCTAACTTAGATTCTTATATAAGTAAGGCCCCTCAGGGAACAAGGACCAACTGGAAGGAGCAAGCGAGATATTTTTGAGAAATCGACATCCTAAGGAAGCCTGTAATAAAGATGTTGGTAAACAGTAAAATTCACACAGTTTCCTAAAACCCCACAGTAACTATTGCGTGCATTAAAAGCTATCTAAATTCACACTCATGCGAAGGCCTTCACGCCTGCCCACTTCCTTTCCTGAAGAACACAGCCCCAGGCCGACGCCTCGGTGGCCGGCCTGTCTGCTTCCTAGCAGGTGTCTTTCCGTCGTGATCCGCTTCACAAGAAACTCTACTTCTGCACATCCATTCACGTGACTTGACTGAGCCACCAGAGCTGAGGGCAGTGAGGGGCCCACTCCTCACTCTGTCACGATCTACCTTCCCAGTTCATGCTACCTATGAATTTGCAGAAATAATGCCCACAGCCTTATATCTAGTGAGGAAATTAGTGCTAATTTCAAACGTCCGTCAGATGTCTCATTTCAGTGGAGATGGAGTAAGCCTGTTCAGTTTAATCTTACAACCAAGATCTCTAGACAGAACACAGAAACCAACTTCATGAGGGCTCTGAAAAAGAAACCTGGGCAGGAGAATTGGGAAGTCTGTCAAAACTTAGGGAGCAGGAGCAGCCAAGCAGAAGTGAATTCACCGCTTTCTTGTTTGTTTTTGTTTTCTCTCTCCTGTTTTTATCCCTTGGAAAGCAGCTTAGGGGAAAAAGACTGTGCCGTCAGTACCAACTGTAAAAATTGTGAAACAAATTTCCCTTTGGGAAAAGAAGCCTTCTGCTAACCAAAAAGTGCAGGTGTAACATCACGTGGGTCTTGTCTGGTTTTGTTTTGTTTGCTTCTCTTTCTCCCAGCCTGGTCTGCAGCCTGGCCCCTCACAGCACTTCAGCGCTGTGCCAACAACATGGATACTTAAGACTCTAAAGGAAAAAAAAAAACAAAAATAAATATCTTTCTGACCAGAGGAACAAAAGTACCTGTATTCCAAAAATATAAGGAAGTTCTTCCTACATTTTTCTTTTTTCTTAACATTTTTCCCTGGGGAGTGAAAATCACACAAACCTATATAAAGTGCAAGAAACTGAAATTGTGAGTGAAACCCCAGCTTTCTACCCACAGGACAATAATAAAAGGTACCCTTGGCAGTTTAGGAGCTTGGAGAAAATCCTGTGTGGCAGAGAGCTGGAGGAGAAGGTGCCCATTTCTGTTGCCGGACAGGCACACGCACTGAGCTCACCCCATGCAGAACAGATGCAAATGGCCTGGCAAGATTACTTGAGAAACAGTCTCTGATCTAATCCTCTCCCAATTTCTCATAAAGCAAACCAAGTATCAAGAAACGAGAGCAGGTTGTGAATATTTCACCAGGTCAAAAAATGTATGGCTTTAACACCACAAAAACAACAGTCTGAGTTAATCCCTAGGATAACAAATTCCAGGTATTTATATATCGAGTGGTCAGAAAATCCCCAAATTTTTTGCTAATAATCTGTAAATCATGGCAATCTATTTAAACTATAGTATAAATTAAGAGAGAAAAGAGAGGAAGAGAGACTTTTCCTCCAGTAATGCTAAAGTAAAACACTGTTCAATCTAATACAGAAATTTATGAATGACATGGTGTTCAAGATAACACAGTAATACTAAACGGTAATGTTTAGTAACACAGTAATAGGTAAATGATAAAAGGTAATACACAAAAAAATGGTAAAATTTGAAATAAGCCTTCACAGGAAAAGCCAAGGTGTTAAATTACATGAAAGGGTTTTAATAGTAAGCAGTTATTCAGCTAATTCTAGAATTTCTAACAATATATCCCAAACTGTCAAAAATGTATTATAAAAGTATTTTCTTCTGTATAAATATTTTGCATAATATTCTATTATATATTTTATAGAACAAGATTATCCAAATAACGATTTTATGAGTCTAGTCACAAGGAGACATTGGATAGCACACTGCTGGAAGAAAAGGGTACTTCTAACATTTTTCACTGAATTGCCCTGACTGATAAAAAATTTATGATGAAATTGCATCTTAACTGACAGAAAACAGAAATCACAATTACATTATGGATAATATTGCCTTCCTTCCCATTTCCACCACAGAAGTTGTATACTATTGTATTTATCCCATAATTCCATTAAAATTTGTGAAAATATATATTTCTGCTGCTCTTTAATAAACACTTGAATAGCTTGGACCAGATATTTTTCAGCTTTGCAATTTTTTCATTAACACCAGGCCCATGTATGTTTTCTACCAACATTAAGGGAATATATTTCCATTTCAATGTCTGGCTTTCTTTGCTTATTGTGATACTACTTTGATACCCAGCAAAATGATTTTTGAATTCATAGGATAAATATCAGTTTTAATGTGCACATCAGTGAGAGAGTTTCTTTTCACTCTCAGAATTCACAGGGCTCTCTTTTTCTCCTACTCACAAAGATAAATACCATACCAGACCTATTCGACGTATGGTCAAGAGAACAAAGCAGATCTCCTAAGGCCACGCCCATTAAAACCTGCTATCTCACCTCTAACCAAAAGTGTTTGGAGCTGGGCATGACACCTGTGTTCCCAGCACTTACGGAAGCTGAGTAATGAAGATCTCCTTTAAATCCTTCCTGGGCAATTTTATAAGACCCAGTCAAAAAAAGAGAGAGAGCTGAAAATATATCTCAGCGGTAGACTTCTCCCAAAATTCCTTGTACTGCTGCCACTAATGTGAGTAAATCAATAAAAATGTTAGGATCTATACTGTATTTGACATTGGGCAGATGTAGGAAGTAATTACAAACTTCAAGTTTGCTCACTATGTGTTTAGGAAGAATAGGTACACAAATACTAAATAGTAAGAAAATAGCTATTCTATAAATAGAAGTAATGCTAAGAATTATTTGCTTGGTCTCTCTAGCTACTTTGAACTAAAACAAATCATCTGTAATTTATAATCACTTGCCTTGGAAAGATATGTTAACAACGTGGCAACTATTTAAATGCAAATGAACTCCAACACTTGGTATTCTCTTTAAGGGAGTTTCCAAACTATGCACAGTGATACACTCTTGTTATTATATAAACCTTTTATTATTTGATAACCCAAATTTTACATGCCTAGGTATCCACAATGTACCCAGTCTTTTCCTTGCAAGTATAATATTAATCATAATTCATTAATATTAACTAATTGATGCTTATTTCTACTTAAAATAGCTTGACATTCCTCCAACATATGTGTGAAACCCAATTTCTCAATATTTTTCTCATTTCTTTTCATTTCCAATTCCACCTATTTCTTGTGAATTCTTAATCTCAGTCTGGTTGCTCTATGACTGTTCTTTTCTCTTTGGCCACCTAGAACAAGAGCAGCTCATTTTTCTTTCTTTTCCTGATTAAGAAACAAAAAAAATCAAAACAAAAAAATAAAAATAAAAATCCACACAGGCACTGGTATATAAAAGGCTGTAATGAAGATTAAAGGAGAAAGTGAAGCAGTTATTTCACAATAAACTGAAAAGAAAAGCTTAAATATCTATATTTGGGCTCCCACATTAATTTCACCACTAGAAATTGTTAATCAATGAATATTTGATATGAAACATATTCCTACTGCAAACAGTACAACAAATGTGAAGGAAAAGCAATTCCTTCCAGTTCAACTCCCCAGATCTTTTTTCCAGAGGTAATCTATGTTCTCACCTAGAGATATTCATTAGTAAAAGTTATTGTTTTCTCTGATTTTTCTTTTTTAATAGCCAATGAAAGATGCTCTATTTCTCTCTCAAATATCTTTAATTAAAATGAATAACCTTGTTTCTTTTTAAACAAAAGTATGTGGTTACCGTGCTCAGCATGATGTCTTGAAATGCATACTACATGAAATAGTTGAATCAAGATAATTAACATATGCATTATCCCATTATATTTATTCTTGGGGTGAGATCAAAATCATCGCTCAGCAATTTTCAAAACTATTACACATTGTTTTTAACATTAATTCTTCTGTATTCCTTGTTTTGTTTCCTACTGTTTTAGTTACTTGCATCTATGATCTGAAAATATAAAGTAGAAAATTCCAGAAATTACATGGTGTCCTGAATAATGTGATGCAATTTCACACCATTTTGCTCCATCCTTCCCAGATGTAAATAAATTATCCCTCGTCTGAAATACCCATGTTGTGTCTGCCCCCTGGTCATTAGTCACTTAGCAGCCATCTTGGTTATCAGATCAAATGTCATAGCATTGCACTGCTTGTGTTCTAGTGACCCGTACTTAATAATGGTCGAAAAGCATAGAATAGTAATGATGATCATGATTTGCAGTATGTTAAACTGTTTCCTTTGAATGAAAAAGTGAAAATTATTAACAGGTAAAGAAAAAAATGTGTGCCAGTTTGCTAACATCTATGTGTAAAAATAGGCTGCAAGATTCCTTTAGTGCTGGCTTGGAGGTTAATCAGCCGGTGAGCACTGGCGTGACGGTTGGGGTCATAGAGACTGTGTGGCATTGGGTTGTGCTTATTTCCTTCTTCCTTCCCCACAAGGGACACTTCTTGGCCACTGGATAGCAGAAGATAAAGCCATTAACATAAAACTGTTCCTATCCTCTTTCTTTTCTTAACCTCTTGAAAAGTTACTCTGTATGAGGATAATTGTTGACATTGCTGTTTTAGCTGAGAAAGAGGGTACTAATGGGTCTATTTTTGTTATCTTGCCTGTGTCCAGATTTTGAGCTAGGTAACTTTATTCTGCTTAGCTGAATCTGTTTTAACTAAACTATGGAGTAGGAGGAAAGGGGAGGGACTTATCAAGACAAACCACTGCTCAGGCTGGAATCATTTGCAACCTTGCAACCTTTCTCTTTCAGCTTAGTTTAATGTGCTAAAATATTCATAGTATTTATCATTTTGAACTGTATAAATAGGTGGCATGAAGAATATTTGCAAACTCATGCACCCTCCACCATTGGCTGTCCCAAATTGCAACCTTGTATCTAATAAGGAATCACTTCCCATTGTCCTTCCCTCAGCTCAAGGGAATTACAAATTTGTTTTCTGTCTCTTTGATTCACTGATTGTGGAAATTTCATGTAAAGGAAATCACACCTTTTGTGGCCTTTTACATCTGGCTTCTTTCATTTAGTATAAATTCCCCAAGGCCTATTCATGTTGTACCATGTATTATTCCTTTATTAAATATTTCATTGTATGAGCATAGCACATGTATTTACCCATAAATCCATTGCTGCACATTTAGGCTATTTCCACATTTTTTTCTATTGGAAATTAAGCTGTCATAAAAGTGTATTCAGGATTTTGTTTGACATGTATACCCATGTTCATGGCAGCACAACTAACAATATCTGAAATGTGGAAGATGTCAAAATATCTACCAAAAAACCAATGGATACATAAATTGTGGCATGTATACACAATGGAGTACTACTGTCTATAAAGACAGATAGTTTTGAGGCTTCTGTGGGTAAATGGGTACAACTTGAGACCATCACGCTCAGTGAAGTGAGTCAGATGCAGAAAGTTCAATATCACATGGTTTATCTAAATCTCAACTGGATTACAATCATTTCATAGAACTAAATGGAGGGTAGTAAGGTCTAGTAGGGAGAAAGAGGTGTGGGAGGATCAAAAAGGGAGAGGGGAAGGGCTTATAATTTTGACTATATATGTACACAAAGTACTCAAATTCACTGTAAACACTGTGTTTCACATATCTACATATCAATATAGTGAGGTAAAAAAGATTTTTTTCTGAAAAAATCAGTTTTCTGTTTTGAGAAGCATATACTAAAAAGCGTAGTTGTGAATAAGTGGCACGTGGTTCTTTGACTTTTGTGGAATCCTTTCCTACAACTTAAATATTGTATTCCTTCCTTCTGGAATTTTTATGAAGGACTCACCATAGCTTTCTCTTTACTTTATTGGAAATATCTCCAAATCATTTCATCAAAATAGATCAGATGCTTTCTTTCATATAATAAAATGAGCCTATTTTACAAATCCAAATTATTGTCTAAAAGATTGTTCCGGTCCTAGAAAAAAAAGTTGAAAATATTTTCGTAGTCATAAACCATGACTACAAGCAATGATATTAGTTTTATGTACTATATTTGACATAGTTATATTAAAATTTTTACTTCTCTTATAGTAGAAGTTTTCCTAACATAAATGTAATAACACGCCATTGATTGTTTAAGAAATATGACTTGCACTAATACTGATTGGTTTGGGTTATGGCATAGTTATAGGTCAGAAATTAGTCAGCACATGAAAAAGAAAAGATGGGTTTTTAACACTTTCGATCAATAATATATTGATTTTTTGAAATCGTTTCAAAAACGAAGTGGACATATTATTTTGAATCTGAAAAATCACAAGTCTCTAATCCTCTTCTAACTGGAACAATTGAATTTTTAAGGCTTAACTGCTAATAATGGATTTTCATAGAAACCTGCTGCTTTATACCAAAATCAATGGGGAGTCTAAGTCAGATGTAAAATATAACAAGTTAAAAATGAAAAAATTCTCCTGGCCTCATTGTCTGATTACAATGCAGAAAAAAATAACTAATCATATTGACCCCTTCGAACGAAAAAAGAACCATCATTTGAATTAAAATGTTTTTTCTTTACATGTTATACCTATGTGTCAAGGGAAAATGCATGAAGATGAAAGTTACCCATGTTCATAGCAGCACGGCTAACAATAGCTAAAATATGGAAGTCACCAAAATACCCATCAACAGACCAGTGGATACACAAACTGTGGTATTTATACACAATGGAATACTATGCATCAATAAAGTCCAACAGCGTGGAGGCTTTTATAGGCAAATGGAAGAAACTTGAGAACATCATGCTTAGTGAAGGGAGTCAGAAGCAGAAGGTGAAACATCGAATGGTCTCTCTGATATGAGAAACCCAGATCACAACTCCTTTGAAACTTAAGATGAAAGACAAAGTAAAAGAGGGGGGTTGGGTGAGGGAGGAGGGAAGGAGGGGTGGGTAGGGGGAGGGACAAAAGGAGAGAGGGAAAGTCCTTGTCACCTTGACAAGATATGAATGTGCACAAAATGTCCAACCTCATTGTAAACCTTGAATTTTGCACGTATACATATCAATAAAATGTGGAGAAAAAAGATATTATCAATTTAATGTGTAAAAATAAGAATATAAATTATCAAAATACATACATGAGCAACACTGTGTTCAAAGATAAATGCCTTCAGTTATTTGTGTTTACTTAAAGAGAAAAAGAAGGCAATACGATGAACCCACACTTCAACTTATATTTTATGAAAATACCAAGAATCAGTTCTAATGTAAACCGAGGCAAAGAATTGCTAAAATTACAACAGAAATACACATACTACATCTTAGAACTAACAAGTCTATTTTTTTTAATTTAATGAATTGCTGGAACAACAAATAAAGTGAAGTGATCAAAAACATAATCTATGAACTACTCATATGGTAGGGAAGAGAAAAAATCAAATATTTCTGAACTATCACCATATAGTGAATGATTTCATAAAAGTAAATTGCTAATTCTGACCCATCAGGAAGTAGAACTGGTAACTAAACTGAGAAATTATTCAAACAACTGTTTCTAAAATTGTCTCGGGAGAAATATAGCAATTCAGTACACAAATTAAACAATAATCTTTAGTATAATTATTACTATTTTTGCCACTTGGAAGCAGTGGTCAGTAAAGTGAAATATGAAACAAAAGTACAGTTCATACAGGAAAGGAAAAGATAAAATACCTATTTGTCATTGATGCAATGATTTTCTTCCTAGAATAGCAGGGGAAATTACACAAATTCATATTATGTAATAAAAGTGTATAAATGAAGTATCAGTAATCTACAACAAAGTAAATATCATTGTGTATTAGTTGATATATCTATTGCTAGTGGGGTTATTGTGGCCTATCTCCTATTGGTAATTGAACATACAAAAAATTTTAGAGTTACCCAAATATACTATATAGTACATAATGTAAATTTGTTCCATATAATATTTTCTTCCTTTCAGATTGTTAAATAGGTCATATTGGAGAGTGGGTTTGGGTAACTAATACTAGAATATTTCTACTTAAAGCATACTCCATGGGTATAATCTGCATAAAATCATTATTATATCAGAAAAAAGACAATCTGAGCCTTTCAACAAATGCTAAAATCTTTAAAGGCCCTATGTGGTAAGTAAGTAAGAAACTGAGTGACTGTATGGGAAACACACCCTGTCTCACAACACCAACAATGTCTTCTTGGCTCTACACATTTGGAAGCTCATTTTCTTTAACCTCATCTTTATATACTAATTTCTTGTAGTTAAAGAATGTTGCAAAATCAAATCAAAGTGGATCAAAGACCTAGATATTATAACTAAAACAATGAACCTTCTGGAGGACAAAATTGGCAGAAGTCTAGAAGGGTAGTCTTGGGCGAGGACTTTCTTAATAGGACAACTGGTGCAAAAGAAGTAATCCACAGAATCAACAAGTAGGATTATATTAAATTAAAAAGTTTCTACATGACAAAAGAGACTATCAACAGAGTGAAGAGCAAACTGACAGAACGAAAAAAAAATGTTTTACCATCTACATCTCTGATGGGAGGCTAATAACTAGAATACACAAGGAACTGAAAATAACCACATCCCTCAAAATCAAAAATCCAATCAAAAACTGGGCAACTGATGGCAGTTCTCAGATGAAAAAGTTCAAATGGCCAGCAGATACATGAAAAGATGAACAAAACCCTTAGTCTTTAGAGAAACGCAAATCAAAACATCGCTGAGATACCATCTCATTCCTGTGAGAATGACATATATTAAGAACTCAAACAGCACTCAGTGTTGGCGAGGCTGTAGGGAAAAGTAACACTTCACACTCTGCTGCTGGGATTGTAAACTGGTACAACCACTCTGGAACGCAGTATGGAAATTCCTCAAAAGGCTGAAAATAAATATTCTATCCAATCCAGCAATACCTCTTCTGAGAATTTTTCCAAAAAAGTTAAAAGCAACATGTAACAGAGATACATGCATATCATATTCATAGCAACATAACTCGCCATTATTTGAAATCTCTGGTGTTATAATTATGCTATTTGTGGTGTCTAATGACCGAGAATGATAGGTGATTTTTCAGACTGTAAATTCATGTTTGGTACAATTTTTTCCTTGAGAAAACTGGGAAATTTCTCCTGACTGAGGTGGAATTAGCACTCTAGAATTACTCTGAATTTGTGTTTCCTGAGTTTCCCAAGGCTGTTGCTGATCCTGGATGGTCCATTGTTAATACTAATCCTTGTCTTTGATTAGTCTTATGAGGACATACATTCCAAACCTAACTGGACTAGAATGATAAATTACCACAGTAGAAAAAGGTAATCTCTCCAATGTACAAGCTCAAACAGAAAATCAAGACAGTCATCTTCTTCAGCCAACAGCAAGAGATGTCGTATAAAAAGGATATAATTCTTAGGGATCTAAATTTGGGGGAGATCTTAACTTAAACTCCCATTATAGAGTCTCAAAGTGTAACTCCTGTACATATCCATGTGTCCTTTATTATTCAAGGTTTTTGGTTGCTATCTCTACAATCCTTTTCCAAAGACCATAGAACAGCCTTGCTTCTGAGTTTCTTTCTAATCTACTACTCAAGTTCTTCTTTGTCTTTAGTCTCTGCTATTTGTCTATATTTTGGTACTCAGCTATGCATTTTTAAAAATGCAGATTAGAGTTCATCCAGAATTTTCATGCATTTTGTATCAGGGTTAGTTTGGAATATTCAATTCACTTGGTATTGCTGAAAAATATACCAAATATTAGTTTCCTATATGTTCTTTTTGTGGCATGTAGGTATGTATTCGCTACTTTCTTATGTACTTTTTTGTCACTGGGACTCAATAGCTGACATCCACAAATTAGGAGAGTGAAGGTTTATTTTATCTCACAGATTCAGAAGATCACGGTACTCTCAGGGGCAGCTTGGCAACAGTGGAAGTACATGGCAGAGGTAGCACAACATTGCAAACAGGAAGCCAAGTCTTGTCAAGTCAAATCCAGTCTCAGAGGAAGGTAACAGCATGTGTGTGTGTGTGTGTGTGTGTGTGTGTGTGTGTGTGTGTGTGTGTGTGTGTGAATATATATCCTGGTGCTATTCTATTGATCCACTCCTTATGGAACCAGCCTCAGGATTCTCCCCCTTCCAGATGTGGAAGGGACACCACTTACCTGTAATATAATCCACACTCCTGTTTTCCACCACCCGCCCATAATCCACTCCTCCAGACCAGGTCCCCTCTCCTAATAACACAAAATTCTATAGACAATCCATAGCACACAAATACATAAGACTTCTGAGGGACATTCCAGATCCAAACCACAATGGTTACCTACAAGGACTTTTGGAAACACTTGACCCTGTGACCTGTCTTAGCCAGGACAAGTTTATCCTGCAGAAGGATCCCACTCTCCTTATCACTACAAATCAGTATCGTTATAGAAAAGGAAAATCAAACACAGCCAGGACCCAGAAAGAGAGCAGATAAAAATAATTTTCTTTCTATCATTGTAACCTTATCACCTCTAAGGTTATGAAGAGTAAAATATTTGTCAACAGAACTTCTCTTCTGGAATCTTCAAAAATCTTCTAGGTTCTCTCTGACCTCTTGGAGCCCAACCTCTCATTCCTCTTGAATCTCTTTTCATAAAACATAATTTAGAAGAAGTGTTTATCTTTGGCTACATTGTTTTATCACTGCCTTTCTTCTTATTACTATCTCTCGTACTTCACAAAACATGACAGTCATTTTAGACTGAGATACCTTTTTTGTTTGACAAGAAACAGCTGTAACCTGACAGCAGGTTGTCCGGTAAGCATAGCAACGGCATGATACCTTGATTATCACATGCCCACTCCACCTGGGATGCGACATGCTTATAGTCATTGGCCAGTAATAACTTATTCATTGATTGATTTAACAATTATTCGACAGTCATAAATTTCCAAATACCTTCCATCTGTCAATGTCTTCAGCTAACTAAAATACTATTTCTATTTTAAAACAACAAACCACATATTTGCCAGGTTGTGATGAACTGTATTTGTTATCTTAGTTTTCTCCTGTTTCTAGATCATGTTATCCTATAACTTTGTGATTTCATAAATTCTATAAATATCTCTACTTTGTCCTTGAATTATTGATGATTCCATTTGGGGGAAATGTTCATGGACTCTTAGCCTTATAAAAATATAATAAACAAGTTTGTATTTTTAGGATTTTTAAACTAAAACAAAGAGAGCACAAAGTAATCCTCCAGCCATCTTCCTTATTCAAGGAAATATTTCTGAGAATATCTTACACCTCTACAATTGGTGGAAACAGTCTCTTTATTCTGTGACCTGAATAAATTTTAAACATTATCTGAGGCTTTTCACTTAGTTATATCCATCAGAAAGCAAGGAGCAGTTTTTTCATCAAGAGGAAATTGAAAAGTCTCTTCACTTATTCAAGGGTTATTGTCTATCTGTCTCAATTTTCAGAACCAGTGTGTCAGCTAAGGAGACTCCTAAGTGGCCAACATAGACATTACCCAGTTCTTATGAGCTGCGTAGAATAACCATGAGAGCTGAGAGAAAAGAGCGAGAACCCAGGGGCCTGGGAGATGCTGAAGACTGCACACTGACAGCAAGAAGTTATGAGAGCTGGGATCTCACCATCTCACCTCTGAGAAAGACAAAATAAAACTACTAAGGTGATCACTTCCAAAACATGCTAACCAGAAATCAATTAAAATTGGGACAGATGAGCTTATACATCTAAAGCGCTACAGAGAACATTGACCTATGACCCAATAACTGAACTTTACCATGGTGCATGTGGTCAAACAACAGATAAAACTCAAGTTCAAATTACCTAATGTACTGAACTAAATAAGTACAATAAAATACTCAGGACTGCAGGTAATAATATAATAGTAAATTATATTCAATTAATTTTGGAAATTTTTCCATCCAACTTGGTACATTTTTAAAGAGCCCACAAAAATGTTTTAGTACATGCGATAATGGTTTTCAGAGTTCTAAATAGATTAACACACTTTTCTATGAACAAATATTCATGATTCAGCACTGCAGAATAACTCATCTCAGTCAAAATTGCATTTTCAAATGCTATATAATAAGAAAGACCTCTGGTGTTAAAATATTCAACCTCAAAAGCTACCGAGAGATAAAAATTATTCAAATATATTTCAGTAAATTTCCTCTGCTTCCCAATAATTAACAAAAGTTCAGTATCATGTTAAAACTCTTCAACTGTTCAAAATTTCTAAAGAAATGAGCTTCATTTCCTTCAAATATTATATAGTAACTAATATATGAATATAACATATAAAGTATATTATACATATAAATATAAACATAAATCATATCTTTAATGTATAAATATAATATAAAAATAAGGGTGTCTCAAAAGCATGCTTAAAATAGTATCTATTACACATTACTTTTCAAAACATAAAATCCATGTAGAGGAATTCAAAGTTTGATACAAAGTTTTAAGGCATGCTGAAAGAATGGCATATTTCCTGAACCCCTTTTTTATTCTGAATTATCCTTCATTAAAAGAGACATGAAAAATAATCAACTTTAAGATTATGCTCAGTAAGTATATATCTAAGATTTTCTAAATGTCATGTACACGAACTCAGTAAGATCCCGGCGAAGACCCTAGATCCACGGGAGTGTCAGAGCTACCTAGGAGTGGCCAAATATCTATCTCTGCGCACATGAGAGGCCGCCCCACTTTGCGCATAGCTCTTTATTTCAGGTACTTGGCACCTGCTCACGTATCTGAACTTCTCAGCATTCACTCAACACAAGTGACAGAAAACTGGCTCGAAAATGACACCCTGACGAGCCAGGCCCAGACTCAACAATCAAATGTCCAAAGATGTCCCCACCTCTCCCTCTCTCTCTCTCTTTCTCTCTCTCTCTTTTCCTCCTTTCTGTGTTTGTGTGTGTGTGTGTGTGTGTATGTGTGTTTTCTGTCTTTATAAAATTTTGCCATAAAATTTATATACTTAATGCACACAACATGATAGGCACAAGGTGAATGACTGCCCAAGTTAAGAAAATTAACGTACCATCTTCTCCCATATATTAGTGTGTCACATGTTCCCCAGCATGACTGCTAATCACCTACACAAGGTGAACAGGAGGCAAGGTATAACCACAGGTAACTCCAGTTTTCAACTCTCTGCTAGTCAATTTCTCATACCAGTGACAGAATACCACAAAAACAACTTAAGGAGGAAATATTTTGGTTCTTGTTTTCAGAGGCTTAAAATCATGGTCACTTAGCCCAGTGGCTTTTGGGCCTTTATAGTAAAGCAATGCATTATGACAGAAGCACAAGACAGAGGAAAGTTCCTCACTTCCTGATGGCCAGGAGTGAAAGGAAGGCATAAAGACAGAGAGGCCAGGGAGGCTGACAAGACAAACCCTTCAAAGGCTTGTTCCCAGCTGACTGGCGTTCTCCATCCACCCCCATCTCCCAGAGTTTCAGCCATCTCCCAGGAGGGCCTTCAACTGGGACAAAGCTACTTTTAGAGAACACTTGAAATCTAAACCATAACAAATCTTAAGAGAAACTCACTGTTACCTCTCCCTGGATCAGTGTTCTGTGTGTGTATGTGGTGCGTGTGTAAGAGTGTATACGTGTGTGTGTGTGTGTGTGTGTGTGTGTGTCTGTGTGTGCTCAGGAGAGAAGATGAAGATGAATGTATCTACATCAGGAGACTCTATCAGGCTAAACTTGGGCTAGCACTGGGTCACCCTATCATCTTTTTGGCCACAAAGACTTTTTTTTCACTTCTTCACTAGAGTTTGAAAAAGCAAAGGAAAGGTGCTGGGGTACTGCTGATACCATTAGAAAAAGATAAAACTATATTAAGTAATAAAGACAAATGTCAACCACTTACTTTCTCTTGCATAAGTAACTTTGGTTCTCCTCTTTCATGTCAGAGGATATCTAAGTAACAAATTCTCTGTCATTCATAAATGTTTACAAATAAGCCACATGCAATGCCCTAAATTGGATTCTTCAGCACCCATAACTCAGATGTGGTGGCACATAACCTGTAATCCTAGTACTTGACAGGATGAGGCAGCAGTTATGGGTTAGAAGCCAATTTGAGCTACATGGTGAGTTCAAGACAAGTCTGGACTACAGAGTGAGACCCTCTAGAGAAATAAATAAATTCCACAATCATCTGCACTTCTTATAAAATATAGGAGACTCTGAAAAGATATTTGTAATTATTTCACCAACAAGTGATTTAAATCCTCAGCAGAAGTCCCATACTTCTTCTTGGACAGGATTTAGGAGAGTAGGAAAGGTGTCCTGGCCACGACTTGAAGGAGATCATGTTCTCTGACTCCCAGGTGTATTATAGGAGGTTCAGTGTTCAAGAGATAAGATTATTCTTGCGAAACAGGTGTGTGATACGTTGATGAAATATATGTAGTACTTGTAGCTTCTCTAATAATTTTTGTCAAACTCAACAGAAAAATACTGGAGTTTATTTTAACTGAGTTATACATTCTTCCTTTAGGTCCCTCACAGGATTTCACTTAGAATGGGAAGAAGAGAGATTAGAGGTTTCAAAACGGGTGTCATCAGAGTGTGCCAGATTAAGAATTGGACAGGAGAGAAGGATAACTGGCAGTTTTCAGGAAGGCGTCTTTGTGTGTGCTTTTCCAATGTGTCAACACTGTCAGATCCCAGTCCAAGGCTGGATCTGGCCCAACTACACCAGGTACCAGGCCTGGCAGATGCCAGGGTTCAAGAATGCAAGTTCAGATCCAACCAGCGTGGGGAGAAAAGTGAGGCAGAGTAGGAAGTCCAGTCATATTTTATGTAGTTCTAGCAAAATGCACGGCAGAGAACTGAGAAGTACAGTTATTCTTTATTTCTACCTCTGTGCCCCCCATTGGCTTCCCCGGATTGGGGCGCCTCTTCTGTTCTCACGTGCTTACTTGCTTCTCTCTCCAGTTATGCTGCCTAGTGTAGAGACTAGAAAGTTTCACTCAATAGTGGTTTAGTGTCACCCAGTCAGAGAGGTTGTTGTTTACATTAATTACAATTGAATAATCAATCACACTAGATAGCCAGGAAGACCTTTACCAGTGAGTCGGGAACTGTTGAGATAGTTAGCAGACTAGAACTGTCATAGCAGACTGCAGAAATCAGGTTATTATCAGGAAGTTTCCAGAAGAGTTCAGACAAGGCAACTAATATATGCAGAGTCATGGACACCCTCGTTCCAGTTATTTGCACATTGTTTCTCTTTTGAACACAATATTCTTCCCATCTCCATACAGAATGGTAAGAAATACAGTTGGAAATAGAGAAGACAGCACCTAACAAAAAGGAACTAAGTTCAATTGGCTTAAAAATGTTAGGTAAGTAACAGGAACTAGTCAAAGAGGCCAAAAAAGCTCACATCCATGCTCTGGACAAGAGAAATAATTGGATCACACAACGATCTTAAAATTCTTGGTCATTAGCATATCCTGTGCATCTGGGTCTGCTTTGCACTTATTTTTCCACAGTTTTCAGTCAGGAAATGTCATTTCCTCTTCTGCATAATAATTTGATTAAGGGCCAGAATTCTATTGGAGTCCCCGTATGAGTTCTCTGGCAGGCGGTTGTGGTCAAAGTATAATCAATCTGGAGTAAGCTGCTTCAAGGCAAATCTGTTGGCTTCGAAAAGGCCTTTGTCAGAGGTCTCGGCTAAGGCCAGACATCTGTGTGCCTCAATAATCTCTGAACCAGGAATTGGGGCCTCACTAGCCACTGAACCTGCGAGTGCTTTGGTCACAGACCTCCAAGGCTACAAGCTACTGGGTCTAAGGGATTTGGTAGAAGGAGTCTGAGCAGATTTCTTCAGCACATTTACTTCAAGTAAGTAGACTTTCAGGAACGCCAAATGGAACTTTGAGTGCATGCCAAGCCTTTCCTTCCTGGTGGTCCCTGACTCTAGTCTCTGACCCTGTGACCTCCTGAAACTGACATATGTTGTACTCAGTTTCTCACCACTTCAGTCATCTTTTTTAAATGAAGAGGTTTTATGAAGGGTCTGATTTTACCTTTTTCCGAAGAGGGGAAGGGGTACTTGTTCCCTCAACCTTTGGTAGCTTCCCAATCCTTTTCGATAGGCATTTTCTTTGATTGAGTCTAGACTTCCTAGGGAATCTCTTAGAAAGTGCTCATCTATAACAAAGTATCACCCATATAATTTTAATACCCCTAAAGAGATTCTAGAGCCTTTTGAATTTTTACAATACTATATTTCTATTAAATTTTCAGAGTCAATAGCATCTAAAATAACATTAAATTTTTACTTGTTTTTAATGTAAAATGTTTATTTTTTCTATTTAGATGATAATATTTTGAAGGTAAGATTTAAATTGTAACCTCTTTATATCCCTCTGTGGTGTTAAACAATTTTATAATATTATTGCTGGGTTGAGATGCAGGATAGTGAAGTGAGCATTGAAAATATTCGTTTCTGTCTGTACTCCCATCTAGCAAACTCCTCCACATCTCTTACTCAGCATTTCCATTCCTAGAAATCTGTGTTACAAATACCTCTACACGCATAAAGATACATCTACACATATAATCATCTGACTAGTCCCACATAATATAAAATTTTTGTGATGCTTATCAGTCTTTGGAGCATTTTACTGATATGCAACACAGAAATGCCTGCATACGTGTGTGTCTCCATCCTTGACAAGAAACAATGAATCTGTGTCGATGAAAGTCCATTTATATTTTCCCCATGCCTTAAATTCTGAGTCAGTGAGAGCCAATGAGAATCCAGCCAACGTTGCAATTGTCCCGTTTTGTCCATTGGTGAGTCAACTCTGCAACAAGGGCTGTTGATTCAGCTGTTGCCTCTCTTCTGTCATTTACTCTGTGTTTTAGCAAACAGTATTACCAGTACTAGATATTAAAGCATTCAAGTGGTAATATTCGACCTCTTTCACAAAAAGAAACATATTAGACTACATATGAAAAAACATATTACCTATGGCTTGAGTTGCTTTCTGAGAAACAGCTAAGAACACTGGGGAGTAAAGACTAGCGGAAAACTCGAGATTTGTGGACGTTGCCACAAATGACAAGCACCCTAACAGTCCCTGCAGCCGGATGATTGACCAGATATTTTATAGAATGTGTCTGGAAGAAACTAGGGCAGGAGGCAGGTTACCATTTCAGAGGGTGTGAAGGGGAGGCAGTAGCAATTGCCGAAGAATGAAGAGAGAACACGTCTCCATAGACTGAGCTTCGGAGCTCCTCCTAGCACCGGGTCTGTTGGGCTTTAATTTATGCTTCTTCACATCCCAAGTCCACACAGGGACCGTGTTAACCAAGTTTCCTATTCCATAAAAGGAGACTTGAATAACAATGTAACACTTAAGAATAAAAATAAGCACCTTAAGATGCAGGTATTAGCACATAGCAAGACGTATTTCAAGCGATAAAAAACAGTTTACTGAAAAATAAAGGTATAATGCTATGTTATTTTTTAAAATTACACTTATATTTTAATATCTCTACAGTTAATATAGTGATAGTTTATACTTCCATTTATACCTATACTATATGTCACCCAAAAGATCGATATTGCTACAAACTGAATGTGTCCCTGACCAGTACTTACATGTTGCTGTCTTAACCCCCAAGGTGGTGATATTAAGAGGTGGGGCTTTTGACAGGTGATTAAGAGATGAGAGTAAAACCCTCATGAATGGAATTAGTGACCTTGTAAGAGATCCCAGAAATCTCACCTTTTTTTCCCCCACGTGAAGATAAACAGGAAGTCAGCAATGAGATATTCAGAAGAATGGCCTCACTAGAGCCCAACGCACTGGATCTGTGAACTAAGGCTTTCAGCCTCCAGCTTAAATTCAAAACACTTTAAATGTCATGCCCCTGTGACAAGAATACTGACTCGGCCATCCTCAGGCTAGTTTTCCAATTCTCATTTTCAATCTTTTGACTTCACTTGATTTCTAAAAAGCCTGCTTCTCTTCACCTAAAGTTGTTTCTAATCAACTATTTAATTTTCTTTTTCTATGCAAGAGAAAAAGTAACAATAAGGCTCCGTTCTCAGTAAAATCTGGGTTCTGAAAATAAAAGCAATGGACATGAAAATTACGCAGACTTACTTAACAAGCAAAAAGTAGCAAATCAAAACAGATTATGTATTTTGGCATTTTTAAATGATGCCTAATTAATTCTTATGGCTTTTTCAATACAATATATTGCTGCAAGCACAATATATAATACCTATCTAATCACAGAGTAGGTTACAATGTAGATTTCTTTCCAATTTACATAATTATCTCTAGAGAAATTCCTCAAATTGTTGGTAGAATAATGGAAGGCACAGTCACTCAAAGCCATTATAAATGATATTGATAAGACATGTCACCTACCAAGACAAAGAAAGAAAAGGATAGAAACATACCACTGAATTTCTTTAGATGTGGGAGAAAAGAAAAAGTGATTTGGAATAACTTACATTAGAAGTATCTTCTCTTTTTTTACATTAGGAGTTTTCTTAAGTAAATATCCTGAAGATTCCTAGTAAGAGACTGATTACTTAAAAATCAAGCTTGTCAGTAAATACAGTGAGTGGCACACAGGCAAATGTAAGGTACAAAACAATCTGTGCATTGTAAAGCAACTTAGCTTCTTTAAGTCCTACTGTTTTGAGTTCCTCCTAGTTGATATCAGGGGTCATCAAAATATCCTGAAATACTTTTCTGTATATATTAAAAGGTAAAGTTACTAAAATGGGTCAGAACTTTATTCAAATTTTTCAACAAATATGCCATAAACCATTCAACAAAAACTACTTTAAATGTTAGAAAAATTGAGTGTTCAAAAAATTATGTTCTACCCGTGAAAAAAACTACACCAGAATGACTTCTATATGTATAAGAGAACATGATAGATATAAAAACCATTAAAAAGTGATGTCTGAATAGTACTAAGATTCAGTCATAAAATAAATCAATCTGCCAAAACAGATTTTTTTAAAACAATGGACTTAAATATTTGAAAAACTACAATAGTTCATAAAAATTAACATAAAATATCTTTAACAAATTCAGATAAAATATTTATTATAACTATGAAAATAAATTACTCCTATAGGTAAAAACTTGGATTCCAAATAACATTAAGCAAAATATATCAGCTAATAATAAAATACTAGCAATAATCCTTTAATAGCATATAGAATGTTAGCACAGTAGTGTCAAGATGTTGTTAATATACTGTGATGATATAGTAGGTTTTCATGGTCTTTCCAAATGAAACAGAATTAATTATAGTAAGCCTTAAAATTGTCAAAATTCTTGTCATAAATTTTTTCCTTTCAGAACTTATTCTAAAATACACAGAAACAAAGAATAGTATAAGCAAAGATATTATTACTTATAATTTTTAAATAAATGCAAGTTATATATTTATAATTAGGAACACAAGAAATGTGGTGTCCAACCTGCCACCTACCATTTTCTTGCCCTTGATTTTTAAATGTTATTACATAGTGAAAAGTTTTGAAAGGAAGTTTTAGTACTTCTATGTGTGGATTAGTTCTACGATGTATTTTATATGTGGCCCAAGACACTTTCTTTTCACTCAAACAACTGCAGAACAAATCATAGGAGTCCACAAATGGATGTTCCTGGGTCACAGAACACGTACTATGAAGTGTGATGCAACAATTAAATGATAAAGTTTTAAAAATTTAATGATGAGGGGGAAATGCTCATTATATTGTGCAAAATAAGAAAGCAGGGTAACACCTGTGTGTGTGTGTGTGTGTGTGTGTGTGTGTGTGTGTGTGTGTGTGCGCGCGCGCGCTTGTGTATCTCATATAGACCTTCCTGTACTGTATGTATTGTACCATTAAATTCTAAATCATTTGAAGGCAAAATACACACACACATGTATACACATACAGCACATTTTTTGATCTTTCCCATAATATATGGTGCCTAGTGTATAACCAGTCTGTTTTCAATGAACTAATCAAATATTTATTAACACTTAAAGAATGTAACCAAGCTTATCAACATTAGCAATTTTATGATTACAAATTTTTCCCTCAAGTATTTTACAAAAAAAGTTTGATTCTGTAAGATATTAAAGAAATATCTCAAGTACTAATGCAACAAGTGTACTTCATACTCATTTGTAAAATAAGAAAAATTGGAGCAAGCTTTGCTTTCTGACAAATGTGGATAAATGTCTCATTGCTGAAGAAGTGCAAATTGATTTACAAGGTGTATGAGCAGAGAATGAAAGACAGGTTACATGTTTTCATTTAGGTTCAAGTATTTTCGGTCACAGAGCTCTGTCTTACAGCTGAAAGAAATCTAGTGACTAACTACAGGCCCACAAAAGGAAGGAAAATAACATGGAAGAGAACAAAGAATTCTCAAACTGAATCCAGGGCTCGTTACTAAACATGAATGCTGTTCACACACCAAACGGAACTTAAGTTTTAGCTCAGGTTAATTTACTGTGTCAGAAAAAGAACTGAGTCAGGAGGAAGTTTTCCTGTGCCTCACTCGCACTCCAGATGAATTTTGCAAGCGGCTCACCATGTAATCTTGCTTCTGCCCGTAGCAAAACAGGAAAGACAAAACTTCACCTGCTTAAACAGTGCTTGAATTTTCTGAAATATCTTCTAGCTACCCTCCAGATTTACGAGACCACCTGACTTCCCAGGGAAGTTTCTTATTAGTCTAAACATTCACATAAGATGCAGTTACTGCTCCAAATGCACTGCCATTAACAGCCTTCCAATACAGTGTAATGATATAAGCAAATACATATTTCATAGATAGTACTGTGTTGTTTTCATAATAATATTAATTTAGTGAGTGTTTCTGCCTATTATAATTTGGCTAATCCATCAATTCCTATAGTTTGGGTCAAGCCCCCTCATAATTGGACTGTAGGCAATTTCATATGAAATACATATTTTATTGAGGACTAGATGAAGTGCATTATTAAACAGTGTGCTTATGAAAGAAAATTTCTAACCTGACATCTGTGTCAGATAATGTATCCTGGAGTGTTGCCATCTGGTTCATGTATTTTTAATAATTTCAAGATTATATTTCTACAGCTTAGCTCCATAGTGTTCTTTGTTTCAGTTAGTCTGGAGTTTAAATGAGTTACAGTAAAACCAGAATTAATAACTCTAGATGATTAAAATTATATAATTGTAAGTGAAAACAACCAATTTGTTGTAAAAGTCATTTATGGGGCTGGGTTGGGTAGAACACCTGCCTAACATGTGCACAGCTTTGGGTTCAATCCCCAGCATTACAAACAGAAAATATATGTGTGTGTGTGTGTGTATGTGTATATATATATATATATATATATATATATATATATATATATATATATATCAAATGCAAGCTAATTGGAAATTACCACAACATGACAAACCTTTTGCTTTTAGAAATATAAATAGTGAAATTTTCTAATATTGGGACACCTTGGATTCAAAAACATGAGTACTTAAGATTCATTTTTAAAAATAAAATGTTGACAGTCTCAAAGTAGAAATATTTGTGCTCCTCCAAAACAACTCTATGAGATAATATTAAAAATTCAGTAAGAGTATCTCAGACACCCTGGATGTTGCCTTAAGAACTAGAGAACACCCAAAGCACTTAGCAAGCTTGTACTGCGGACAAGATTCACTTCCGGGAAGGAAAGCATGAAGTACAAAACACAGAACATTTTTGTGTTCTTTTTTTTTTGTTTTCTGGGTAGATATATTAATTTTTATTTACATGCAATGTTTCTTTGTTTTGCCATACTATCTTTATTTAACTTGTTACGACATGAAATAACAAGTCGCAGTTTATGATAGTATAATCTGAAATTAGAAAAGCTTCTGATGATATTGTAATTGTGAAGCACATTAGAATTTGGCAAATTATTGATACAGAAATAAAATGCAGTTTAAATTTTTAAATTTCAGGACTAGAGGAATGGCATAGCAATTAAAGTGCTTGCCTAGCAAACACACAGCCCTGAGTTGGATTACCCAACTGTACAAAAACTGGGCGTGCTGGTGCACATCTGTAATTGCAACACTCAGGAAGCTGAGGCAGGAGGATTGCTGTGAATTCAACGCCTGGACTCTATAGTGAGTTCAGGACCAGCCTGGGCTACAGAGTAAGACCCTGTCTCAAATAAAATTTTTTGAATATTACTTTTCAGTATGTTTTACTATATGTTGTGGAGAAGTATATTCTCAAACTTGTACTATCAAATAGAGAATAAAGTTAGAGGAAATCGAAAGTATATTTGTAGCTACCACTCAGAGAAAACAACTCAATACTCTTGCTTATTGTCTTCAATTTATATGTACATAAATGATAGAAAAGGATAGATGATAGACAGACATCTGACCAAACTCACAATATTTCTCTGGTAATAATTTTGTTTAGTTAACATTAACTATTCTTTAGTGTCACTTAAAGTGACCATTTAATATAGCAACACATTGATATTCCATAATTTTTGACCCTTCAATTGTTTCACATTTAGTTTTTCAGTTGTACTAATTTTCATAGAAATGTTTATTCGACTTCCTGAATAGACTAAACATACCTAAAAATGAAAAGGCAATGTGTCAAATTTTACATGTCACTACGTTATTTTCCGTTAATTTTCTAGCAAACTATGTCTTTGCTAGTAGTATGGGTCCCATCCTTCCTTATCAACAGCATAACTTTCACTCTTTGAAAATATATTTTACTTCACCGCCTGATGAGTTAACACGAGGTATGAGCTGGCATAACTTTATGACAATTTCTACATGCCTGCTCATGTGCATTTGTTCTTCTATGAATTTTTGTTCATGACTGTTTCTCAGATTTTGGAAAAGTTGCTTGTTCGTGTTTGTCTTTCCTCTGTGTCTGCACATTCATCTCTTTCTGCACTGCTGAAAGATGACTAAAATAAACGCTGTCGGCCATGTTGCCTTGGCTGTGAAGGAGGGTGTGGAAAAGCTACGGGGAGGTCAGGGCAGTTCAGAGCTTAGGGTCTCTTCACAAAATACAGGGCTGGAGAAAGAAACCAGCAGAATTCACAAGGAAAATCCTGTCACTCACAATTAAAACTGATTCTCACCTGGAAAGACAGATCCTCCTTGCTCCTTTGGGCCTGCGTCTCCTGCCTGTCTCAGTTGGAGCACACAGCAGCTTTGGGGGTGGGGAGGAACGAGGTGTGTTAGTCCCACAGTGGGAAACACTGTCAGGCATCTATATATTTTTTTCCTTTCATACTTTGCATGTAGTACAAGATTTTATTGATGTGAAAATTGTAATTTATGTACAGACAGACTCTTGATTTATTTTGCCCTAGGCCTCAGATTTGGCCTTAGGTAAGGCCTCTGTACCCAAAGAGAGCACGATAAACATTAATTTCAGTAGAACTCTGTCAAAAGTAGTGATGATACGATGCTGATCAACAAAATTTTAGTAAAAACCGTTGAACCCTCAATTCTAATGTGCTGATATTTAAAGAGGAGCACTTAATGGTGTAAATACAATTACTATAACTGAAGCCAAGTACAAGCAGCGAGTGTTGCCACTGGGAGCCCACGTGGTTACTCCACAATCCTGCTTCTGATGGCTCTAAGTAGAGGTTTCCACATGCACAAACTGAAGGTAACTGACCGCTGCTATGAGTTTGTTTCCTTTTGTACAAAAGTAGTTAAAAACTTAATCACTTCAACTCCAATCTTTGGTTACTGTATCAAAAAGAACTGACTATAGTGATCATTACAGTGATCACTACTATGTCTACTATATGCACAGGACAAGAAGTCAACTGCCAAATATTTGTCACGCCTCTGTGTCATCACCAATATTCTGAACAGGACATGAAAAATCAGTGCTTCTAGGCTCAGACAGAGTAAAAACCAATGTTTCCCTGTATTGGGTCAAATATGCTTCATTATCTATAAACTTATCTTTGTCCTTTTTTAAGGCCACCTTAAAGAAAAAAAAGTTATCTTGCATATAGGAGTTAACTTTTAATATCATGTAAATGAAGTAAATTTCCTAACAACCTTTCAGTTCATTACCTCTATAGATATATCTCAACACTGTCCTCCAAATTTTAAAACATTCAGAAAGATGTTACTTAGTCTTTCACAGTTCATCCTGGGTGTGGCTGATAAGACAACTCACATAGATGAACTACAGCTTCAAATCTATTGTTTTTAACAGAAATATTAGGGTGACTATCTGCTAAATTAAATGAAAACATAACCAAAAAGTAAAAATTAGAACTACCCAGAAAAAATAATGTATAAATTAAATACAAGTATAGCCCTGAAATCACTTTCACATTTCTCATGCAAAAATGATTTATACTTTTAATTTACTAAAGGCTTCGATGATTACAGCTCTTATCACATCAGCAAAACACCCATACTCATAAACATGGAGGCTGGCAGTTCATTGACCCAGTATTTTTGTTGGCATTATTATTTCGATCTTGATGTTAACATCCATGCATCCTAAAAGAAAATGCGTGAAATAAGTGTCAGTCTTTGGAAAACTTTTCGTTTACTTTGTGTACCCCTTTTCAAGTGAGTTCTATCCGTATTTTAGTATATACAGCACATGCGCTCCAATTTTCAAGGCACTTGTCAGCTTCACGAAGAAAAGAATTCATCAAAATCTCAGTGAAAAGGCTCCTGAGTCTTTCCCCCTAGATCCTCCTTTCTGATTTTCAGATGCAAGTCTTCAACCCTTTGTGGGCCCCCTCTGTCAGTGCCTAATATCCCTATGCTCATGACAGTCGCATAAGCCACTTTTAACAAAAACATTTCTATTTTTCATTTTCTCTTTTGTCATTTGTCCTACATGCAGCAAGTCACCAAGTCTTTTAAAAATAATATTATAGACTTATTATTCTTTCATTCCTGTGGGCCAACACTAAGCACCTTACTAAGCACCAAATCCTAAGTTCATCCTCACTTCCTACTTCATACTCTCGAGGGTACAAGAAAAGCACACAGTAGATATTGGGTGTGTAACATCTGCACTTAACACTTCTGTTTAAAGACTGAATCAAAGTTACCTCATGGAACAGCTTTCGCTATATATTGTCATCACACTTACGATGTCTGCTAATTCTTGGGGGTCAATGATAGATGCAAATTGCAGAGATTTCTTCCTTCCTTATTTTTCATTCATGAGAAATGATCTGATGTCAAAGCCCTTACTTAACCTGACGGCTCCTTCTGGGAAATTTCTTAAAATGTGTGAATACAAGGACTGGAAATGTAGTTTAGTTATAGAGTACATGTTCAGTATCTTTCATGCCTTTGGTTAAACCCCAGCACCAAAAAGTAAATAAGTGAATGAGTAAATTTGTGAATACATGGCTTTCTCCAAGAACCAACCTCATCTCTAAACAAAGGTATTAGAGTATTCAGCAGAAGGCCTTAGAAGAGGGTCCATCTTCTTCTAATCCTAGATGAAAATGGTATTTGTCCCGTACTGCATCCAAGTCTTGTGAAATGAAACTGCATTCTGTTCTAAGAAGAAAAAGTGCTCCCTGTAATGAAGACTCCTTCCAAAAAAAAAAAAAAACTAGCGTCAAGCACCCTGTGGTACTAAGATCTTACCCCAAGTTTATCAAAGCCCTTAGTTACAAGTGCAGCAACGGCAAATTGGGCTCCCTGGCTGTTCTGAAAAAGCAGTGCTTTTTTCTAGGGTTACACAAGTACAAAAGTCCCAGTAACTGCTGATATGGAAATTTAGGTTAATATGTTTGAAAAAAAATATAGATAACCTCATTTCTCACCTTTTTTGTGTGTGATACAACTGGTGATTGTAGCTATGGCCTTCACACAAAGCTATATCCCAAATCACTTTACTTTGAAACAAGGCCTTGCTAGTCAACAAGTTGCCTAGGCCGCTAGGCATGACTCAGACAAGTGCTCCTCCCAGATTAGAGGGTTTACAGACATGTGCCACCATGACCTGCCCATTCCTCCATCTTCAATCCCGCCCTTTCAGTGCTCTGCACTAACACGTACTTCTGACCTGAACGATAAAGTATTTCTGCCTTATGTAAAATTCACAAAGCAAACATCAGCCCTTATATGTACATGCTCTGTCTGAATAAACAACAGATCCAGTAGTAACAAGAATAAATGGATTGCATTTCCAAAAATTTCACAAGGTAATGATCTCTGAATACTAACTAAATGAGTTTGCTTCTTACGCAGATGTGACATTTCTTGTATCATCTAACAAGACTACGGTATTTTAAATTAGATTAGAAAGATGGCTCCCACTTAAGGTGGTAGAGGAGAGTAGGTCCTAACGGAGCAGGAGCGTCTGACATCACGGAACCAGAAAAGAACCTAAACCAAAAACAGTTCAAGAAATCACCAGCCTGAGTTCTTTCATTCGTCTGAAGGTTGAGAGATGCTGCTGTTCAAGGAGACTTTATAGTGGCAGCGCTGGTGAGACACAGAACTTGTGAAAAGTGGACTTTACCTAGGGGAATGGACCAGGTTCAGAAACCTAGACCATAGGTTAGCAAAATACCAGACTCCCAAGCTCTGGCATGCTTACCCCAATTTTCCAGAGCTTTATTGGAATTCAGTCATTATATTTATTTTTTCCATATATAACTCATATATTACTAAAATCAGTCATATATATATTCAGTCATACGTGTGTGTGTGTGTGTGTGTGTGTGTGTGTGTGTGTGTGTGTGTGTGTATTTTTTCCTATGGCTGCTTTCCCATCACAATCGCAGAGCTGAGCAGTTACAACAGAGATGATATACCCACAAGCCTGCAGTATTGACTACCTGGAATTTTATAGGAAGTTTTCCAGCCTTCGATATGAAGAATAAGATGTAGGCTGGTTTGTCCAGAAGGTCCCAAGTGCTCTCTATGCTTGTTTCATTTTTACCTTTTCATAATCATTGAAGAAAAACACTCAAGTGGGTCTCAACTGTAGTAAAACAAGAACAAAGTCCTTCTTTAAACTTAGAACAGGTAATTAAAGGACAAACTTCCCTCCTGCTAGCTATAATGGGACGAGCGCATGATCTCAAAGGATGATGGAATTATTTGTATGCATAAAGCATATAGCCCTTCATGAAATTTCCCTCTGGTGCCAACCTTAGAAGTCACTCCTTCTTTACATATTTTGCCTGTGACATAGTTTTACTATTTATACCTTTTATCTGCTTATGAACTAAAATACACTCAAAATAACGAAGCACATGTAAGTTTTTAAACAAGATTGTAAAAAGGATTAAAAATCACACTAGCTTTTTACTGAGAATCATATTCTCAGTTGGCCTAGCAGTTAGAACAAGCATTTTCTTCAAATCACTGTTGCTCAGGCATAATCAGGATATAGCCTCTCTGACGCTAATGATATTTACAATCCTAAATTTTGTTATAAAATATGAATGGCCGTCGTGTGTGCTCAGCAGGGCTTGTTCTCATGCTCTCATTATTTATTCATTCATTCAACAAACATTTATTGAACATCTACCTTAAACCAGTTCCTGGCTTTAGAACTTATGTTCTATAAATGGCATTTTCCCAATATCAGCCAGGCTCTTTCTGACTATTGTCCTGGGCATCTGGAAGGTTCCACCTGCAAGGCAAAACAATTGTCTTACTTTGAATTTCACGTACCTGGAACAGAGGTTGTCAAACGTACATAAGATAAAATTATTGACAAGGCACTGGCACCACAACTTTGTCAACACTAAAAAAAAAAAAAATCAGAAAATTTTCTCTGTGTTCTTTGTCTTTTGAAAGAAGTGAGTTTCAAAAGTGGTGCAAATGTGGACAATCAAAATAAAAATATCAGATACTGTAAATATCTTCCTTTTCTAATATAGAAAAAGTAGGGTGGGAGGGGGAGCCATCACTGGAGAATGTAGAGGACGCCTGCACAGATCAAAGGGACAAAAAATAAAGAGAGAACTTAACAAGAAGACACTATTGTGTCTACTCACATTACTTAGAGATGCAAAAAGTCTCAAAATTATTCAGAGTTCAATTTGCAGTGTCTCTTAGAAAAGAGAGAGAAAGGAAATCAGCAGGTGAAGACTTCTGCCGGCCATGATACCACCAATGCTTCAACGAAGACTGGCGAGACTATCGTTATCAGAAGGTGAACACGAGTGGACCCCAAATGATCTCTAAGAGCCTGCTTATTCATCCTGGAGGTAGGTTGGCTTCGGTTGTACCAGTGGTTACCTTGGAGAGCGAGTGCAGGTGCGCACTTTAAAATGCTACATACTTTGGCTCAAACACAAGTACAGACTCAAAAGAATTACCTCCCCAGGACCTTCCATGAACACTTAATCATTTCCAGAAGAAATATTTATATTTTGTTTCATTGAAAATTCTTTTGCTTTGAAAGCAGAGCCCATTTGGATGTGTTCTGTCAAGGCTGTCAAATGCATCCTGCTTTGGAAGGGAAACGAACCAGACAGCGATGGTGAAGGCAGCAGGACAAAGTCGGAGAGCTAAAGCTAGCAAGCTGATACAGACAGAGAGGAAGGAAAACTCCAGTCTATGTGAGTGTTCGGAAAGAAATGGGAAAGATGAATGAATTTCACTAAAATCACAGACCCAATTATTTGTTCAGGTGGGAAGAAAGAACTCCAGGTATGTTTCAGTGTTTCCTTATTGTTATAATTCACAGTGAGTTTTCAATTCCTTGTCTGTACTTAATCTGAAAAAACAAATACATTTAAAGTTAAGTAGTCAGCCTTAATAGAAAATTAGTCACTGTGCAATTACGGGAAAGATATGTTCATATTTATAAAGGAAAGTCAAGTCTATGATACTCCTTCCATGTCAAGGAAATGCTTTTCTATTAGAATATTATTTTTTCAAACTACTTTAAGGATTTTGCTAGTTAGTTGTGAAGATTTTCATAAACAAAGCAAGATTTCAAACGGTTTTGTGAAGTCCTATAATTTTCTAGAGGATATATTTCAGACTCACTTCTTTTCATTTTTCTTCCTCCAAATTTACATTTTCCTCCATAGTGTGTCACTCAGCAGTTCTCCACACAGTAAGTGATGAGTGAACCATTTGTTCAGTAAATATTTATTGAATAGCTCACAGTCGACATGGTGCCTGACAAATAACACTCAAGGACAGCCTCAGAAAGCATCTTAAGCATGTGTCCATGTCGAGGGTCCCTTTTAGCCCTTGGAGATACGTAGTATATAAAATATGAATTGTGTTTCTCTAGATAGGGTCCAGAAAACAGAAAAACAGACATCATGAAAGTTGTATAACAGAATCATGAAAACTCAGAATAGAAGAAATATCCTCTATTGTGGTTTTCAGAAAAGTATTTCTAATAAGGAAGATTTTTGACATTGTGCAAGATCTAGACCTATAAAAGTGTTTAGATCTACAGAGACAGAGGACAAGGTTATTGTGGACTGCTCAAATAGGAAAAACATAACCACAGAGCTGTGAAATATGCATCAGCACCTCAGCTCTTATCTGTCAATAAAGAAGAATAATGTGCTCCTAACAATGCAAGAAAAAAATGGCAAGAAAGAAAATTATCAATGCAACAGGTTGAATGTTGTATTTTCAACCAGACTGTGTTGAGCATATTGATGTCCAAGAACTAGTTATGCAAAGACAAGCAAAACAGAATTTTTGTTTTTTAATTTCTTACCTTTTTGTGCTGGAGGTTAACTTGAAATACATTTTTAAAGGGCCATGGTAAAAGCAGGCACAGATTAAAAGCATCTAGTTCTGGTTGGGGTGGGATGCCAAGGAAGACATCCCAAAAAAAAATGATAATTGACTTTGAAAGATGAAAAGCAGGTTATCAAGTAAGGAAAGGAGTGTAGAACACCTTGGAAACAGGCAAAAAGCTGTACGTACCAGCAGTGAGGTGGCATGTCACACAATTATATGACAATACACTCCACCCAGCATAGATTATTGAATACAAATTCATTTAAATTTCACTTTATTACAACTTCCTTTAAAAACAGTGCATAAAAATTCATTCACTCAACAAATATTTATCGAATCAGCTTTTTCCACGCTGCACGCGACTCTTCTGCTCTCAGTCTCTTCAGTCTTCACCCACAAAAAAAAAAAAAAGAAAGAAAGAAACTTCTCCCCACTGGTCAAGGCCCATTTGTGCAAAGGTCATCATTACAATTTATCTCTGTTGCTATCACAAACAAATCTCTTCTTCTTCTTTTGAACAGCTAGTACAACTTCTCTGTAGTCCATGGTTACATCCACTATATTTTCCTTATATAATTAGATTTATGCAGAAAATTTTCTAATGACATGTATTGTATTTTTGTTATATTTTTATCCTAAGCAAAACTAGAATGTTTTTCCCCATCACCATTTGCTGAAATGATTTGACAAGATTGTTCCAAGAATAAACACATGTGTGGGTCAATACTCTATTTCCATGTGTGTGTGCTTTTATACTTAATGAAAACAAAGCTAGAAAGAAAACTACCAAACACTTTCACACCCCTTTCCTTCCACACTAAGGAAATGGCTATTCCTTAGAGTATTGTTATTTCAAACCGTTTTGAGGCTTGCTAGATATTTGTGGAGATTTTCATAAACAAATCAAGATTTATACAGTTTACCAAAAGAACAGCACTCACTTGGAGTGGTTTCTACAAGATGCACGTGTAGTCCCTAGGGTGATCACTGAAATTGTCGAGAAAATGTAGCTAAAATGACAACAGAGCATGCAAATGATACACTAAAACATTGATTTGGTACAAAAGAACACAATAAGAAGAAACAGTGAAATGAAAAAAAGAAATAAACGGAATGCAAGTATCAAAATACATTGAGTCCTGTATTTAAATGGCATGTCTGATGTATGGTATCTTCAAGAGACACCCTTTACATTCAGACCTACAAATGGGTTGGAAGTAAAAGAAACCAGGCAGTATTACAAGAGTTCCGGTAACTATATTAATCTGAGAAAAAAATAGATTTTAAAAGGAATTCTACTAGATACAAAAATATTAATATGAGAGTCTACATAACATTAAGAAATAACAACTCTCAAGTATGCACATATTGAACATATGCATAAAGCAGAATTTTGAAAAAATAAATTTCTCATTACAGCTTTTAATTTTAATGCTTAATTATAGGTACATAATTTTTAAACACAACAAATACCTAAGGATATAGTGTGCTGACAAGTTCACAATTACTGTTAATAATAAACTGTATTATTTTCTGAAAATTTGGCAACAAATTAGATCTTCAATGACTTCACTATATACATATAAAAAGAGAGGATTAATATATATTGATACAATAATTACTTTGATTATTATAATCATTTAACAATATATCCATGTATCAAATAATCAATTTGTCTATATAGAAAGCATAATTTTATTTATCAATTATACCTCAATAAAGCCAAGGAATAAAACTATGCGTGTTGATTTCAAAGGTATTCACCTGCCACCTCAATTATTAGGGAGAATGCAAGAGGATCACTCAAACCCAGGAGTTTGGAATCAGCCTGGCAACACTGGCAAATCACAAAATTATTCATGTTTATAGCAGCATGATTCATAATAATCCCAAAACAACCTGTATGCCTAACCAACAGAGGAATGTATAAAGAAAATGTGTTATATACACACAACAGAATTTTGAATAAGGAAAACAGATATTGTTAGAAAGAGCATATGACTACCGTGAGTTAATGATGCTCAGTAAAAGGAACCAGACACCAAGAATTACCAAGTGGTGTCTTCCATATGAGGTTGGCACCTGCACACACATAAAAAGATCCTAACATGAGAGGGGTAGGAAGAGGGGAGATGGACTGCTAGCAAAGGAGAGAGACACTGAGAATGGGAGAGGGGTGAAAGGAGGGAAAGGTTAAGAGGGAGACAAAAGGGGTCAAATGGTATGTATGGGCACAAATTCCAAAGCCGTATGTTATTAATATGTTATCGAATTTGTAGTTCAAACTCAAATAAAAGTTAATAATTGTGAAACAATATAGAAGACTTGAACAACACTATCAGCTAATTCGTCCTAATTAGCATCTATGAATTACTCACATCCACATAGATAGAAGACATGAATTATCAAGATCAGGAATGAGAGAGGGATCATTTTAGCAAATTCTACAAAAATTAAAACAATAACAAGAGAACATTATACCAAAAAGTTTGCTCAAAATTCTTAGAAGAAATAAAGTACCAAACTGTCTCAAGAAGGCATTTTAAAAATCAGAACACACCCACAACAGTGAGAAAATTAATGATTAAAAACACTCTCACCAAAGAAAATATGAGTTCACACGCTTCTACGGGTGATTGTTAATAATATCAATGGACACATGGCACCAATATCCACAAACTTTTTCAATTAATAGAGGAGGGGTCCTGATGTGTGATTCATTTTATAAAACCAATAATCATCTTATACAGAGCCAGAAACACCAAAGAGAAAAAATACTAAGGAACAAAAATACTAAGGAACAAGAAGGCATGTGATCTTTAACATAATGTAGTAAATTCAATCATTCCGTTCATAAAAATATGACACACTTGACTGAATGGGGCTTTTGCTAGAAAGGCAAAGTGGATCAACATGTGGAAATTAATGTAGTGCATCATATTAAGGGAATAAAAGTAAAATCCAGTATGGTTATCTCAAGAGACAGAGAGAGATAAGCCCACTGTGACATCTAAAACTGTGAAACTTCCAGAAGACATGAGATAGTTTCTTGCTGCCTAGGGATAGGTAAATATTTTTATATAAAATATAAAAATCATAAGTAATGAGATAAAATTATAAAGTGCTCTTTATAACTTTTCTCAAGGCTGCAGGTATATTCAGTGATGAAACTTTTACCAAATAGGCACCGGGCCCTGAGTACTTTAAAACCCAGCACCAGAAAAGAAAATAAAAAGCCTTTTGCTTATCTAAGGACACTATTATGAAAGCTACAGTTTGGAGGAAAATGTGCATAAATCATGTCTGACAAAATGACTTGTATCCAAAATACATGAAAACAATAATAAAAAGAAAATCCAATAAAGTATGGGTGAACGATTTGCATAAAAATCATGCATACATGCACAGCACACATACACACATGCACATACACATGCACTCAGCCATGAATTACCTAAAGGCATATGATGAGATATCCAGCATAGCTGGTTATTCAGAAAATAAAAGAAATTCAGTTAAAAACCACAGTAAGCTACCACTATATAGCCATTAGGATAACTAAAAGAGCACACTGTCAACATTAACTGTGGGGTTTTGGATCTATAGTGTCCCCCAAAGCCTCATGTTCCTCTGGATACTGTTGGGAGGTTGGGCCTGGCTGAAAGGGGCAGATTCTTAGGAGTTGAAGTGGAGGGGCGTGTGCTGGTTCTGCCCTTTCTCCCAGACTTCTCTCTGTTCCTCTATTCCATCATTCTGTGAAAATCTCTGTCTCTGGAGCTCTGGCTCTAGCCCCTGACCCCAACTCCAGCCCTGCCATGTGATTCCACCATTTTCCAGCCACCCACCCATGAAAGCACTGAGACCTTCTGATCTTTAAGCTAAAATAAATCTTTCCTCCCTAAAGTTGTGGATGTTGGGTATTGAGTCACAGCAACAAGAAACCAACTAAGACATCAACTGTTGATAAAGAGATGGAGCAACACAAACTCTCAGAAATTGCTGATGGGATGTAAACTCTACAGCAATTTTGAAAATGTTTAGCTGTCTCTTAAAATGTCAAGTGTAGTTGTACACCTGCCACAAAAGCCAGAAATTTCACTCATGGTTATCTACCCAAAAAGAACTAAAATATTCATCCATACAGATATTTTTACACTAATGTTTATATCATCATTTTTCCTCATAGTTAAAAAAGGAAACAACCTAACTGGTGAGTGAATCAACAAATGTAATCTATTTTTACCTCTTTTGGATATATTTCCATAAGGAGTGTCACTGGTTCGAAGGGGATATGTATTTCCAGTCTTTTGAGAGCGCTCCACACTGCTTTCCAGAGTGGTTGTACGAATTTATGTTCCCACCAGCAGTGTAGGAGGGTTCCTTTCTCCTCACAGCCTGGCCAGCACTGATTACTATTTAACTTGTTGATATAGGCCATTCTGTCTGGAGTGAGATGGTATCTTAGTGTTGTTTTGATTTGCATCTCTCTTATGGCTAGAGATGTTGGCCACTTGTACTTCTACACAAACTGTGGCATTTGTACACAATGGAATACTATGTATCTATAAAGTCCAACTGCGTGGAGTCTTTTACAGGCAAATGGAAGAAGCTTGAGAATATCATGCTTAGTGAAGTGAGTCAGAAGCAGAAGGTGAAACATCGAACGGTCTCTCTGATATGAGAGTCCCAGATCACAACTCCTATGGAACTTCAAACAAAAAACAAAGTGAAACAGGGGGGTAGGGAAGAGAGAGAGAGAGGGGTGGGTAGCAGGAGGGACCAAAGGAGAGTGGGAAAGTACTTGTCACCTTGACAAGATACATAGGTGCACAAAAATGCTAAACTTCATTGTGAACCTTAAATTTTGCACTTATACATATCAATAAAATGGGGGGGGGGACAAACATAATGTAGCCATGCAATGGAATACTCATAAACAATAGGAAAAATTACTACAGGAGAAATGCTTGAACTCACCAGTGTAATTCTAACTTTGACAAAGCCAAAGACAATGTTATGCATTGCACACTGTATGGTTCTAATTAGATGACGCTCCACAAAATAAAAATAATGTAGATCAGATATGCCACAGCTTCTGTGGAGGTGTCAAGCTTGACAGCAAGGTTATATGCCTTGTTTTGAGAACATTAATAGAATACTAAAACTGTGATAGTACTTACATGGCTTTATCTATTTACCAAAGCTCACTGGTTTTATTCTTAAAACATGTGCTTAGCACTATAGAACACATACTTCAATGAAATTATTTTTCAAATATGGATTATACCAAAAAATCAACTTTAAACCATTGTCGTGATTTGGATCTGGAGTGTCCCCCAAAAGCCTCATGTCCATATGTATACTGTATAGAGTTGAAAGGTGGGACCTGGCTGAAAGGGGCAGAGGTGTGGACTTGGCCTGGAGGGACATGAGCTGGTTCCGCCCTTCCTCCCAGTCTCTCTCTCTCTCTCTCTCTCTCTCTCTCTCTCTCTCTCTCTCTCTCTCTCTCTCTCTCCTACAACTGGAAGCTACACTAAATCAGAGCGATGACAAAGTAACTAAGACAGCCATGTGCCTTAACACCCCTGCCAATTTTGTCTGTTATATCGATTTTGCAAAACTGAAGATAAATTTGTACTTTAATGAGGAAGTATGACATAAGGTAAGTTTTACGTTATGTAAAAACGATCGACAGACTCAAAAACAAAGTGAAACTATTGGATCATAGTGATATTTGTCAATTTTGATGAAAATACATTCTCTGGAAAAAAACTTGAGTATGATTTGAGGATAGATCATAAAGAGAGATGTAGGATCAGGAAAAGAGCAGCGCAAGGGAAGGGAGGTACGCTGCAGCCCGCCAGCCTGGGAATCGCTGTAACCGCGACATTATTAGATATCTCGGGGAAGAAAAATGAGAAGACAGAGAAAACCAAGAGCAAACAAGGTTGGAGGCCAGAACACGAGAAAATGGATCACCGGAATTTAAATTACTCTCAAATTAACTTTGATACTGATTTTCTAAATGATGATGAAAGAACGCACATCTGAGGGAGGGTACGGGCAGAAGGAAGAGCGCGACACGTAAAACTGACGCACGGGAAATGGCTTCAGGATATTAGAAATGGAAATACGCAAGAGAAAGAAGATCTGGTAGCTCAAGCCACAAAGGACAGATACGATGTAGAAATATTTTAATATTAAACTCCAGCTAAAATTCTATTTTCAAATCTCATTACCAAAGAACAGAGTACATCCACTTTCTGTTGTTCAGAGTTGTTACTGTGAATATTTGATTCCCAGTGAGCAGATTTGGGGAAGCAAAGGCCTCTATATTTTAATGGGGAGTTGATGTGAATTAAATGTAGACAAAAAAAAAAACCCACTCAAAGGAGCTTTCAAATGTTAGGGAACTGTTACGTGTTACCTTCTCCTTTCAGAGTCATAGATTTTTACGTCGTGTGTGCGTGCGTGCATGTGTCCGTGCGTGCGTGCGTGTGTGCGTGCGTGCGTGTGTGAAGCTGAGTGGCTGTCGGGGGCACCGCTGCCGAGGGCTGGATCCCTTACGCTCCACAGTGAGTCCCCCATTCTGTTCTGTAACCTTCTCTTCAAGTCTCTAGAACCAAACTTCAAGTGCATAAAGACCCAGATCTTCTCTTCATTGAACGTTTGATTTCTAATATCATATTAAATTTTGTTAAGTAGCTTCCATCCGGGATAAGAGAAAATCAAAGAGAAAGGAACAAAAATGTTTTCTGTGGTAGAAAGAGCCTGGGGTTTGGAACCAGAGGCTTGTTTCGGACTCTATTGATGGAAATACACTTCCTGTGTGTTTTCAAGGTACCCTCTGCATACATCAACTACAGCTTCAATCACTAGGGCGTAATCACATCTTTATTAGTTAGTTATCCCTATGCCTATAGTTATCCCTATGTAAATTTCTTGAAGGCGATAAATATTTTCTTATTACCTATGATTTCATCCAATTCAGAAAAGTAGCAGGCCTAGCCAGGTGCAATACATGACAGTAAACAAGTCCTATCATCTGTTTGATTTTTATTTTTCCATCTGAAACTTATAAAAGCAATAATTTATTTTCAGGTTATTGTAAGGTTTAAGTCATATAGGCAAATGTAATTGAACATTCACAATATCGGAAAGTTGCACAACTCGTTATTACTTATATTTACCCAATAATTCTTAGACTCTCTCTACAGCCTGGCAGCTCCTACTATACCAAATATCCCTAGAGGGAACATCTTATGTCATCAAGCTCTAAGTGACTACTTATCTGAGCGAAAGGCTAAATCCAGAAAAAAATTCGACTTAGAAATATCCTTTCAAATTCACATTAAAAGTAGTTGCCTGATAGCTAGATACAAAATAGAATGGTGTCATTTCTTTGTGTCTCCTTGCTTCCATAACATGAGGACAAGAGGCCAACTGTGAAGTATATGCCCCAAAGCAAGCTGTCAGGTTCAAACCCCCCTGATGACACAATGAATGTTAGCTGTTTTACAGAGGAATGAATATGACAATAGTCATCAAGTTTTTCATCTTTCTTCCAGTTCATTCTTACTCAACAACACTGAATATTCAACCAGAACTACAGCCCAGTAATGTCTGCTTGAGTATCTACCAGATGCCAGTGAAAAAAATAACAAAACATAACACACCCCTAAGTCCTTTGTGTCCTCAACAATCAAATTTAAACAAGATATAGAGGTGGCTGTGTAGAATTTGTTGTACAGTTAAGTGAGTCCTTCTTAAAGTGAGAACACAGGCCATGCCATAAAAGTAGGTCTCTGCCCTTAGTGGGAATTTAGGTATCTTTTACACACACAAGAGTCGCATGTGAGGCACAGGGAACTGAGGTGATTATCTTTGTTTGGCTTACGTGATGTACACGCTCATCAACATGTTTCTTAGATGCTACTGGGGAATTTTGATATTGCACTGTGGCAAAATGCCTTATATGCTCTTTTCAGAAGGTCCAGCGTTCTCTCAGAGACCTCAATCATGTAAAACAACACAACACCAAAAACTTACAAAAGAAACTTCGAAAGAAAAGGCTATAATCTAATTCATCTATCAGTCCAAGCTGGAAGACTCTAAAACAATGTCCCTTGGGTGTAGCTAAGTGGGTATAGTACTGGCCTAGCAAGTGCAAGGCCCTGGGCTCAATTCTCCAGTATCATCTAAGCCAGACATACTGAAGCATGCCTCCAATTCCAGCATTCAGGAAGCTGAGACAGTAGAATTTCTGGAAGTCCAAGGCTAGCCTATGCTCCATAGTAAGTTCAGGACCAGCCTGGACTAGTGAGATCCTACCACAATAAAACAAATAAACAAACAAAGAAGCAGAGGAAGAAGAAGTTTCTCTCCCTGGTATTATTGGACTGTAGACCATAGCAACCAGAAATGCTATGCCTGGCTCTAGAAATAGTCCTATGTTCTTTTAGGTCTAAGACCTAATGTAGTCATATGTATTAAAATTGATATGTTTGTTTCCTCCTTTAAATACATATAATGTATTTAAAGCCTACTAATATCTAGCTATTAGTACCTGCTTAACAGTAGAGAAAAATAAT
Source organism: Ctenodactylus gundi (assembly GCA_004027205.1). NCBI lineage: Eukaryota > Metazoa > Chordata > Mammalia > Rodentia > Ctenodactylidae > Ctenodactylus > Ctenodactylus gundi. The sequence continues at coordinate 109,172 of PVKB01002612.1, read as the reverse complement.
TCTTGAATTTCAGTTTTTAGTATGTGATATGTACATGATATACAGTCATATATGTATGACTGTAGAGAATTTTGAATGCTTTATGTGGTGCCTTATCTACAAGTGAAAATTGGGTCCTGACCAAATCACAGTTATTCTAAATATAAACCTTTTAATATCACCTGAAATATTATTTTCTTGAGAACTCTTTCCAGTGAAACACATATCTTAAATATGTTTACTGTTCAATAGGCCGTTAGTCAAACATATTGAAAATAGTGGGGGAATATATTGTGTAAATGGACCAAAAATAAAAACAAAGTATGCATATTTCCATATATGAAATGTTTCACTCTCATTAGGATATCTAGTAGATAGAACGATCGTCCCTAGTAGGTCGGAGTAAACAAGCCTGCCTTACTTGATGGGGAAGCAAAGATTTAGAATTGCCCAGGCTGTTTGTGACCAAAAAAAAAAAAAAAAAAGAAATTTCAGGGGTGTGAGTGATGGTGATAAATTCTGACCAGAATGAAATAAAGGCAAAGAAAGGAGAAAACTGAAGTAGAAAGTTTAGGTACCACCTTCATGAAATTTTTCTGTAAAGAAGAACAGAGAAATCAGTCAATACTTAAAGAGGAAGAAAGCGGGGGAAATGGAAGTGATCAGGAGAAAAAGAACATTTTTCAACTAGTGAAATATGTTATTAGAAAGGAAGAAGGTGATACCGCAAGACAGAGAACTTAAAAGTATAGGACTCAATCAAGCAAAGAAGTGAATATTCGATCAGATGCCCAAGAAGGTCAGATGACTTGATTATAGAACAGTTCTCCTGTGGGCACACTTGTGTCTTTGAATAATGTTCCCACGTTGTATAGCGTTGTGTTTCATTTTGGGGTTGTAGTTCTGTCACTCTTTGCTTTAAGGTATAAAGCCTACTTGGGTGGTAATACACCTGAACCCAATTTGTCACGTTTGGAAATTTCATATTCCATGCACGCCTGAAGTCAGTGTCTGATTCGTATTCTCAATATTTAAATAAAGTGATCCTTGGGGTATCACCCAACCTGTCAGAAAAAAAGAGTTCTTCAAATTGATTGCTGCAGAAACTACATAAAAAATAGTCACACACAACTTGTAATTCCTTAGAGTTATCTGAGCTGAATTAAAATTTAATGTGGAGCTTGAAGGCTTCAGAAAATATCTCATTTTTAAAATTGGGGAAAAAAGTGTCATTCAACATATAAAACTGAATTTAGGACTTTAGAAATGTTTTAATTTTTTATTTTTAGAAACGTTGAAATTTTCAAGTATCAATGTTATGTCAAGTCTCTAGAGTAAGTTAATTTGAAATATATTTCTTTGTTTCCAATTCCATTTTTAATTCATTCCCTAAGCGAGTTAAACACATGTAAAATACACTGCTATATCTTGGAATAAATAAAACACTTTTGTTATATTTCTAGAATGGCATGCCTGTTTTTCTCTTTCACTATTAAGTTAAAATAGCCTAAGAGTTTATATTGATTTGAATGAACAGTTGCCAAATGCTATAAAAAATTTTACATGAATATTTGCAGAAATAAATTAAATTTAAAAATTAATTCATGCTCTATTGCTTTAAGATTTTAAGCTGACTATATATATATATATATATATATATATATATATATATATATACTTTAGTGTCCATCAATTATATACCTCAGAATTATTAAGGTTTCATTTAAACAGTTGAAAACTTACATTTTTGTTTTCCTTATACATAACACTCTAACAAAGCCAGAAATAAGCAAAAGTGTTTTGATTTCAAATGTTCTTAAAATTACATTCTCTGCTGTAGCTCATCATATGATACATGTACAACATGGCACCTTGGGTTGCTATAAAAAATATTACAGACTGAGGGGTGACTCATGTGGCGATTTATTTAGCAGGGCTCTGGAGGCAGAGAATTCTAAGATCAAGACACAACAGGTTTGGTTTCTGGTGAGGGCCGCCTTCTCACTGTGTCCTCACGCAGTGGGAAGAAAGGAAGCTCACCCTCGTCCTCTCGCAGCCGATACTAATCCCATCCCAGCAGCTCCATCCCCACGATCTTATCTAACCTAATCATCTTCTAAAATCCTCACTTCCAAATACATCATTGCACAGAGGCTTATGAATTTTGGAGGAACAGAAACGTTTAGTCCCTAATTCTCGACTTCTCCTACAATTACATGGAACTGAGATGGTCCATTTTAAGATGTGTAGGATGTCACATACTCCTTTGTCACACCCCTACGGGAGTGCTCTTATATACCTCTCTGTCTAATCAGAGAACTGAGCCTTCTATATATGGGGCCATTCCTAAGTAAGGAATAAGGCTTGTTCAAACAACAATTGTAGTCATTGCATCTCCAGCTATGCCACCTAACCAAGGACCACATGCTTCTGGCCATGTTTGGGAAATGTCTTCATCTGGGAGCTATAATTGCACAGGGCATTTTAACTCGTTGCCTAGCAATGAGTTGAAGGGGCCCTCCTTTCCATCTCTTTCCCCATTCAGATTGGTAGTAAATGAAGTAAATGATTAAACATTATTTAGCAGCAAAGGGTTTTATTTTCTTTTTTCACTGAGCAGAAGTAAAAGGACTTATTTCCATGTACACATAGAAGATTTGGTTTGGGTTCTTAAGAAATAAAATTTCATCCATCAGTGGCTGACCTCTTTTGCCAGCCTTTAAAGAAGAGATGAAATGGAGAGCTAAAACACAATTTTATTTTTGCCTCATTTTCCATAGACCCAATGATTTGTGATTAAGCAGAAGTGAAGGAAAGTAGATGTTAAATATTAATCACTCCATGCAATATCCAAGCAGAACAAATAACTGACAGGCAATTTCCAGCTTTTACACATTGTTCTTGAAAAGGCTCACAAGCAGCAACTCAGCAGGGACTGCCTCTCCATGAGATGCATCGTTATGTTTTCTGTGCTTACACTGAGGTTGTACAGATCACCTATATAGTGCATGCTTCTACCACGGCCATTAGGAAAACTGTGCTGTATATGGAAAAACGCCCCAATACACACAGAGAGGTAGTAGATACCCCTCTCCTTAAAGAAAAGACGACGGGTGTTGAGAGCAGTAATCTTAAAGAAGACAGAATAAGGCCAGAAGATTAGATTGTAACCAGTGCATCAGTTGAACCTAAAGTTATTTCCACATGTGGTCATACCAAATCACACCTCTATTCATCTCCCTGTCACTCTCTCTAGGTTGACAAATCAGCCTTGATTGACACGATTAACCTGGGAATTGCTAGGCACTGTTGAATTCGGTTGTAACAAGGAAAGATTCTGAAACTAGACATAGCTATAAATGTGGCTGAAAAATTAAAACATTCAGACGACAGGTGGGCTTCTGTTAGGAATGCACTGTTCAAGGGGCACATTTACACAGAAACATGAAAACAAAATATCTATGAATTCATAAAAACAAAGAATATGAAGACTTCTAAAGGACAGCAACGTCTCCAGAGTAGAGTCTACATCTGCAAAAACAATAAAGAAGTCTTAACAAATTCTCCCTTTTAAAAATTTTAATATTTGCTGTCTTATTTTAAATAGAGTGCCACATTTCCAAAAGTCTCAGCCTTAAGCCAAGTTCAACACTGAGGATCTTGTGCTGCTAGGTGCTGAGGACAGGGTGAAGAAATGTCCTCAGGGTGCAGGTCTTTAATGTATAACCACACACACACAAAAAGTCAAGAGTAAACCCAGTCACATTGGTCTTCTAAACATTAAGAAAAAGCTGATATCACCTGTGAGTGGTAGGGAGGAGACTGACCACCAGAATGCGCTCCATTCCTCACAATAGTGCTCAAACGTCATTGAGATGAGCTAACTGGTAAGTAAGAATCCTCTTTATCAATAAATGAAACAATTCCCATCTGTATCTGCAGAATGTTTTCACCATCAGGATTCTTCAACATAAAAGTAGTTAAGAAGGCTGCAGAAACCCTTCTCTTGAGATTTCTAAGAAAAAAGGAGCCTCTGGTCTCAAAGTCATGTGATTCGGCTGCCTGCCTCCTTCCTTTGTTTGGAGAGATTTCTTGGTTTGTTTAAGAAGAGCTCTTTCAGGGTCCGATGGGACGAGCAGACTTCATTTTCTCTCTCCCATTGAAGGCAGTTATAACAACACAAACTGACACAGGTGCTCAAGAGCTCTAAAGAGAAAATGGCCGGTAGATTGGCAAGGAAGATCAGTGCTCAAACAAGCCACCAACCCATGGGGAGCTCAACATTTCTTTTTTTTTCTTTCTCTGCTTTTTAGAGGATTGAGAGGATTCAGGCCGCCAGACATCCTGAAGTGAGTGACAAAAGTCCTCTGTTTCCTCCCCCTCCTCTCCTCTGTCTCTCCTTCTCTCCCTCCTTCTCTTCCCTTCCCCATCCCTTCTATTGTTTTGGTTTGGTTTTGTTTTGGTCTGTAAAGAAAACATTGACCCTCTTCATTACATTGTTCCTGGACTTAGGTGTCCTACTTCATCTTAAATTATTGTCCATTGAACTCTGGGAAACAATTCTCTTTGGTCAGTGGGCTGAGGCTTGCTTTGGCAGTTTCAGATAATGGCTGTGCCACTCAGAATTACTGTGACCTTAGCAATTACTTAGCCCCTCTGAGAGGCCTTCCTCATCACTACAATGGTAATAATATCATACTATGATATTGCTGTGTGCACCACACCTCTAGGACAGGTACAAACTTTTACTCTAAGAGAATGTGATGCTCCTGGATTTGTGTACAAGATGAATTTTCCTTTTATACATAAACTAATGCAAATTCTAAATTTCCTGATTTAATATATCAATTATGCCAATTCCTCAGTCAAATTTCATAAACTAGAATTTTCAGGAAAATATACAGATGTAATTCCCACTCACATTGCTCTAAGAGTATTTCTCTCCTTTCCTCTTCTCTGTTCCACAAAATAAGGAAAAATTTCTGCTTATACTTAGCATTCATACTAACATAGACATTTCAGTTGCTTCAAAATTGCTCAAGTAAAATATATTACTACTCCAGACAACTGGTTAATTTATCTTTCCAAAACATACCAAATTTTTCCTTTATAATGTTCCCACAAAAACATTGCCCTGATTAGCTCTTTAAGAAATACATTATCAAATGATTAATATCCTTCCTGCTCTGACATTCTGTAACTACATGATTTGTGAGATTTTTCAGAATGCAGAAATGTAGAACTTTTTCTTCTCTAGTGAGTTCTACCTAATTAATCTCTGTGTCAAGGAAAACTCAAGGGCATGTGAGCAAAGGGTGACTAGTTACCATCACGGTCAAATCTTTAGTTATCTGAGAACAAGGACATTTCTTTTTTTTGTTTTAAACAGCATATTAGCAGAGCTGGATTCTCACATGGTCACAGGTTCCAGCTGTTAAGTGACCAAAGGCTAGATATTTTACAAGCTCAGGGGATATAAGGTTAAATTCACAATGTTTTTCTGGGTGTGGTGACGCATATTTGTAGCATCAGTTATTTGGAAGCCTGGGAAGAGGATCTTAACTTCGTGGTCAACCTGGACAAAGTAGTGAGACCCTATCTCAAAATCTAAAAGGCAAGAAAGAAAAGAGAAAGCAAAGAAAAGCCTAGCATGTGCAAGGCCCTGGATTCAACTTCCAGTGATACAAAAATTTTTCAAAGCAATTTTTGCAAGTTGTTTTCATGAGAAAATATTGCACAGAAGGAATGATATCAAAGTTCATTTTGTCTGGATTTGGTCAGGAGGAATTTATGTGCCTCCATTGAGGAAGTGTTACTTTCGATAACAAAAGCCCTCTAGTCAGTGGACACAGGACAAAATTGCTCAAAATTAGGTGAATCCCTTCGTCTATTTTCTTGCATTTTTCTTCTCTCATCATTATTTCAAACTTTTTATTTCAGCCCATTATCTTTTTTAAAATCTCAAATCAGGATTTCAGATTTCCGTGAGTACCATTTGATGCCTACAGCTCAAATACTAAGGGTGGCATATAGTGAAGGAAAAAAGAATCTAGACTGTTTTGTCACTGTTCAAATCAATTTTTCTTTAAAAGGATACTCCTATAATTTTGGCATCACCTGGTTTTGATTATTTTTCACAGGCTGTCTCTTTAAGAATAATCATTAAGAAATTTACATGCTGAATATTCATAGCTCCTAAACACCATATGATGATGTCCCTAGATGACTAAATTAAGTCAACTCTGGTGCTCCTGAATATCTATTGACCCTTTGCATTCAAATCATGAGTAAGCACAGCAGAACTGACAAATTTCTTTGAAGATTTACATTCAGATGATGTCACCACATATGAAAATGTTTTAATAGATTGTCAATTATTCAGCACACATGTGTGTGCACACATGCGTCTTAGTTATTTATTCATTTCTGGGACAGCAGAATACATGACATCTACAACCTAAGGGGGAAAAGATTTGTTTTAGCTCATAGTTTTAGAAAGCCCCATTACAGTTCACTCATGGGCAGCCAGCCATGATGGAGCACATTACAAAGGTCTAGCTGGAGAAGAGTTCTTCACGGAATGGCAGACAGAAAGCCAAGTGAAAAGAAGTGAGCTGATGTCTACAGATTAAAGCAAAGCCCAGAACTTTTCCAGGAAGAATAGGTGACAATATTTCTTCCTTATTTAGTTGAAGCTGCCAGTTGCAGCCCAGGGGCCCAGGGGCCCAAGGTAGGTGCCTCTGCCTCACTTCCTGGCCCACAAGTCAATAATACATGTCTGCAGGCTCTGTCCTGTGCTTCCCCCAATCTCACTATATTGACGCAATCCCTCCAGGTCAATCCCCAAGCATCCATTCCTTCCAACCAGGCCTCAGTTCCCAATAGCACACAGTTCCACAGGTATCCATTCAATATGTGAGGCTATTAAGGGACACTGTAGATCCACCTCATAACAGTGTGTGTGCATGTGTGTGTGTCTGTGTGTGTATATGCATGCGCATATATACTACAGTTTTTAAGTAGCCGTATCATTTCAGAAATTTTGTAACCATAGGGAAAAAAAAACTAGAAAGCTTCTATTTCATTTATAAATACCCTTGGGAAAAAAGTTCAGCTTTATTTCTTAAGACACTGAATTTTTTAAGTTAAATTGAACTCCAATCTTAGTACTTCTGTTTAACCTTTATGGTCACAGGAAATTTAGGAAGCCATTTAACAGTTACTTAATCTACATTTTTAGCTGCTTTCTTTAGTAAATTATGATATTTTCTAATGTTTTTAACAAGATAGGTTTTTTTCAATGACAGCTATTCATTCACTCTCAAAAAATTTCAAATGAGTCAAGAAATTCAGAAGAAGCCTTAGAGTCCTGGAGCCCATAATGATGTTGAAAGTTTCTATGCCTCAAATTTTTCTATTGATTTGTTATATCCACGCAACCGAGATCGTTTGGTGATAACATGGAGCATGCAGACAGGTTAAATTATAATACGCCACAAGAAAATAAGGAAAATGCCAAAGCTACTTAACATCTCACAGCTCTATTTACTAGGAATATAATTAACATATTTTATCAAAATTTTTCTAAGAGTAGGACATTGTTCTGAAAAGTGTACAACCTACTAAGTATAGCTACATTTTAAGGTTTTACTGCATATCATATAACTGCTTCTATCCTTTTGTGGTTCATTGTTTTACATGGATTACCCTTGACGGTTAATCTTCGTTGTAATCTAGACGGGATTGAAAAATGTCTAAAAGACTAGAAAGGCACAACTCAGGGTGGGTCATGGGGCATGATATTAAGGACTGTATTTAGCCCTGGCTTCTCCCGGAGCAGCTCTTCCTTGTTCCTTTGTCTCCTGGTTGCAATGCAGCGTAAAGTTTTCCTCTTCCATATCTTTCCAACATACTGTTTCTGCCTTGAAGACAGTTGACCATAGAATGAAACTTCTGAAACTCTGGGTCAAAAGACACCTTTTCTGTTTTGAGTTGTATATATAAGGTGCTTTATCACAGTGATGGGAAAGCTGACTAATGCAGAAACCTGGTATCCAGAAGTAGGGTTATTGCTGTGACCACACCTAATCAAGTGGTTCAGAGCCTTTGGATTTGTTTGCGGGAACAGTTTGGAAACGTTTGGAGAACTGAGCTGGAGAAAATCTACAATGTGGTAAGCGAAGATTGACTAGGCAATTTTGGTATAATTTTAGAAGGCCAAAATGTTGATAGAAACACAGATTGAAGACTGCTTATTAAATCTTAAATGATAATGAAGCCACTACTGGGAATTGGACTAGAGGCCATGCATGTTACATTATGCCAAAGAGTATGTCTGTGTTTTATCCATTTCCTAAAGCTTTGTGTGAGTCTGAGTTTAAAATTAGTGAGCTAATCAGCCTAAAGGAAGAAATTTCAAGGCAGCATAACATGCAGGCAGAGAGATGAGCACTACTGGATGCTACTAGATTTATAGTGAGAATTAGGAGCAAAAAACCAAAGCAAAATGATTTTTAAAAATTGGAAGTTAAAGAAAATAACTTTTAATCTGGGGCCAAATTGCTGAAAAGATCAGTACTGTTAAAAACAAGCCAAGTACTTTGCACCAGGCCAACAGAGAAGATGCCTTGAGAACATCTCACAAACTGGTCAGAGCCCCTCTGAAGGGTGTAAAAGTACAAGCACCTTTGAAAGACTTTGCTTGGGGAACTCCCTAGGGTGTCTTGTCCACTCAGAACCACCTAGAGAAGTGTTTCTCTGTGTTTAGCTGTCCAGAAACTCAAGAACCCATGGCAGCCATGGTCCCAGGGAGGCAGGCTACTGCTCATGCTCACTTGGTAGCAGACCTTGGCATCACCCACTCGATGCTAGTTCTACAGGCATGCGAAATACCAGTATAACAGGGTAACAGAGGCTTCTACCCAGATTTCAAAAAGGCCTAGGAGGCCAAGCAATGTGTAACATGGTCAGAGTCCCTGCCTGAAGCTCCTGAGCAAGCGATGTGCAAAGCCATGAAAGAGGTGGAAACTGCACTAGAGACCTCAGGAAGCTGGACATGCCAGGGACATGAAGAGCTGCCAGGAAAAGCTGCAGGCATCAAGAAGAGGCAACTCAAGAAAAAGTCCAGGTGGGCAGCAACTTACAAGGCCTTAGGAGTGGAGCAATCCAAGCCTTCTAGAGCTGACCTATTCTCACAAGATTCTCTGAATACTGGAAACAGAGCTATAGGATGTATTTGCTCTGCTGACTTTGATCTTGCTTTTGTCTGATTCCAAATTCCCCCCTCTATTCTACCCTTTTGCAATAGGAAAGTTGACCCTGAGCAACAATATTTTTGGAATTACTCAATTTGTTTTGCATATATTTTTTTGAGACAAGGTATTATTCTGTAGCTCAGACTGGTCCTGAATTCACTATGCATCCCAGGCTAGCTTTGGATTCATGGCGATATTCCTGCCTCCTGCCTCAGCCTCCTGAATGCTGTCATTACAAGTGTGCATCACCACTCCTAGCTTTGTGTAATGCTAGGGAATCGAACTCAGGGCCTTGTGCTTACTTTAACCACTGTGCCATTCCTCTAGCCCCTGTTTTGTATTTTAATAGGGCTCACAGCTAAGAGTTGTCTTGGGTCTCAGAGAGAAATCAGAATCAGACTTTCAAGCAGTGTTGAAAATATTGAGAACTTAGAGAAAGAATTAGTGTTTTCAGTTGTATACAACACAGCTACATCACATTAGAAAAAATGATTGTTATTTTCTCCATTTTGGTGATTAAAAAGATGTGTTTGAGCCTCAAGTTAACAAGAGGTGGAATATTATAAGTATTTTGACTGTCAACCTGAGTAGCTTGAGGACTGCCTAGCAGATTAGTAAAGAATATTTATAGGTATGTCTGTATATGCCATGCAACATGCTCTCAGAAAATATATTTGGTGGCATGAGATACACAGTTTTTCATGATGTTTCTGCATTGGAACCAACTGGCCGTGTATGGAAATGTCTGATACATGATCCAAAATCTCTCTCTCTCTCTCTCTCTCTCTCTCTCTCTCTCTCTCTCTCTTTCTCTCTTTACCCCCCAAATCTCTCTTCCCATGTGTTGTACTTGGGTATGAGCTCAGGGCCTTCTCACTAAAACACATTTCAGCTTACTTTTACTTTGATTTTGAGATAGGATCTTGCTGAGTCACTAGATTATCCAGGTGGGGCTCAAACTTGGGGTCCTTCTGCCTCAACCTCCCAGGATGCTGGGATGACAGCCCTAAACCAAGTTATCTTTGCTCTTTAAAATTGTGTATATCAGGTATGTTGCTCAAGCAATAAAAAAACTGACTGCTACACTGCCAACCTGTAATATAACCTGTAGGCTAAGTTCTCATCCCAATTATCCAAAAGAACACAAGCCGCAGTAGTGATGTGAGCACAGGGGCAGAAGAGTAAAGCTCAGTGAGGCCTAAAACTGTTGGGAATCCTGTGCAGATAGGCCGAGGTATAGAATGAGAATAATGATGTCTATGTCAAAAAATTCTAAAGGTTCAATGAGAAGCCTCTGGAATAAGAGCAAATACTGGCACTCAGCACCCTCTGCCGCTCAATGTAATCCATGCTAACGTAGCTCTCACTGCAACTGTATGAACTTTTTTATCTTTCCAATGACACCTGTACAGTCTAAGAAATTATTTAATTTTGCTGTGCCATAATTTTTCCTAGTCAAAGCATACATTTTTCTGGGAGCACATTTGAGTTTTGAACCATACTCAGAATCAGCAAGTACTTTCATCTGAAAAAAAAAAAGAATCAGTCTCCACAGAGTAATCTGAAGCCACATCTCCCATCCTATACAATTCGGTTGAGCAAATATTTAGTATGTGCATGGTACTTAGAGGTGGAACACCCAAAGTTAACAACAGGTATGTGCCTATTTTGACATAAAATCATGACATAATTATAATTATATCCAATTGAAATCATTACCTAATTTTGCAGCTACACTGCAAAGTCAATGAAGGAAAAGCCTAATATACACTGGGAATGCATGCATATGTATGTACTGCCTATACACACCACTGCCCAGAATCTGCCCAGGAATCCCTCAATATTCCAAACTTCACAGATCCCCAATTCCCTTATATGAAATTATATCCTATTTGCATAAGCTCTGCACGTTCTCCTTTACACTTTCCAAATATCTTCAATCTATGAGCCACACTATTTTTGCACAAAAAGCAAGTGTCCTTGTTTGTGCATGTTAACTGCATTATTTATTGTGTACACAGCCAAGAAATGTGTCTTTCCTCTGGGGAAAAAAGGTAGAGGCACACTGCAGGTTGGACACACCCAATCCATCGCTACATCATTTGCAATATTTAATATGCTGTACATGCCATGCAAATAGTTGTTAAATTGTAATACTTAGGAAATAATGGCAAAAATTTATGCAATATGTTCAGTACAGATGATTCCTTAAGATATTTTCATTCCCTGTTTGATTGAACCTGCAGATAGGAAATCTATGGACATTGAGCGATGACTGCACATAATCAAATCATTGAGTTAGATATGAGAATTAAATCTCTCCACAGAGGTTTGGAAAGGATCGGCTTGAGCTAGGTGAGGGAGTACATAGACTAAGAATGTCACAGAGTAGGATAGCCAGAGCTGCGAATTCAAGGAGCACGGGGCTCAGTGAGACTGACAGGAGGCAGCCCTTGCTGATCGCACGAATGTCCCTGAGGGCACTGAGACAGGCTTCAGAGTGTCAGGCAGAGGAATGTATCAAAGTCTCCCTGTGGCAAAATAGTGTAATGCGCACAGTGGCTGCAGTGTGGAAACAGACTACAGGGCCACAAAAGCCTTGGACTAACTCCTGCAGGGACGGTCGCAACTTGACCTCAGGAGGCCAGCGTGCAGACAGAATAGACAGATCTGAAATTGTCAGGAAACTGAAACTCATTAGTGACAAGGTGAGCGAAATCAAGGGGATTCAAAGGAGAGCGCTATATTGCGAAATCAAGGGGATTCAAAGGAGAGCGCTATATTGCATCTCACAGATTTATTTATGTTTTTAACGAATGTCAGTGGAGGGCTGTGTATATAGCTCAGTAGCAGAGTAGGTGCCTCTGGATTTGATATCTAGCACTATAAAAACAAAACCCACAAGTATCTACAGAACTCCCAGTATAGTGATTTATAGTGTTGGTGGCTTGAGTTGGAAGTTGAGTTGGAAGTCTGTCTCTTATTAACTATGATTTTTTGAGCAAGATTCAAGACCTTAATAAGCATGAGGATCTTCATATGTCATCCTAGACTACTTTTAAACTTTGAGATTATCTAAAATTTGTGGGAAGGAGATGGAATATATATCTCTAAGGCAAATCCTACTCCTTGGAGATTTAATCTTGCATCATTGACATACAGAGTGACCTCAAGTCCAGTTTGTGTAAAATGACCTTCCTGTCAGTGAAGATCTATGGCCAGTTGGGGAAAAAAATGTGCCTAGAAGAAATAGGTAATCCAAGACTCATTTCTAGAACATTCTTACTATTGTATCCATTTTTTCCAAGAAGAATCTAGAAATCAGAACTTTAGTGAGAACTCTCCTAATATTTAAAGTCTAGATCGCTTTTTTTTCCTTAAATTCATGTGCAAGTCAGATAAAATATTTTTAAAGGTCACATGAACCTCTGGAACCTCAATTCGTCTTCTGGGGGCAGGAGGCCAGAATTCAAATAACAGAGAATGAATAAACAAAGGAAGCTGATTGTTTGTCTGTTTCCTTGTTTGTTTCTTTGTTTGTTTTTGAGACAGGGTCTCACTCTGTAATGCAGGCTGGTCCTGAACTCACTATGTAGGCCACACAAGCCTCAACTCATGACAACCCCCATGCCTCAGCCTCCCTCGTGCTGAGATCACAGGCACAGAAGGAAGTTTAGAAGGTGACAATGAAGTGGTGTCACACTCATAATGAAACCCTGCCTCACAACTGAGTAGTGCTCCAAATTCATGAGCTGACACAGACCAGGAATGAACAAAAATTCAAAAACAAGAGATATTTCAAGCACTTTTTGTTGACATTTAGGTTTTGTGCATATTTATTCAAATAGTAGGATGTAATGTTGTGATTTCTAGATACATTGAATAGTCACCAACCCAGGATAAATAGCTTATCTACTGTTTTAAACTTTTATCATTTCTTTATGGTGAATACAATCAGATTCCACCATTCTAACTATTTTTAGACACACAATGTACTAATGTTGATTCTATTCATCCAGCTATCCTCACTGAACATAGCACTGTACCAGAACATAACACTGTACCCATTGATCAAACATTTTTATTTATAATTAATGACAAACTTTTGAAAAAAAAGAATTTCTCCTTATGAATATTCCAAACCTATCTAACACAATTTATGTCAGATTAAATATCAATTTATTTCATTCCTTTGATCTAAAAAATGAAATTCTTTGTTAAGAAATGAAAATAATCTTTCACACATTAAATATATGTTCTCAATAATGGTTCTTCTACTTACTTTAGAGGGTGAACAAACTCTGTCAAAAGTAACTTTGAAGACCTATATAATATGGAAAGGGTTTAGATAGCATATAATCAGAACTTTTCTCCATCCAAATTTCCTCAACTGTTAATAAATTTGCTTATCTTATTATGTTAGAAGAATGGAACTTATAGTATTTTTCTTAAATATTTAAGAAATCAAAGTCAGTATGGATAACATAGTGATATGCAGTAGTTAATGCTGAAAGATTTGATTGAAGTCAATGTTGAGATTGAGAGATGCATGGGACTCATCTGGGAGTTACGCGATATTCTCGTGTCCCAGCTCTGGCCACATTAAAGCAGAGGAAGAGACATGAGAGGGTAGCCTGGTCCCTTAGAACTGTATGGAGGCAAGAAGACTGCAGATAGCAAAGAGAACAGTAAGGGGTACTGGGGAGGATCTGGGAGAGAACAGCAGGGAGGAGCTTCTCAAATTGGGCATCTCCATGTTTTAAGTGCAAGATGGAATGCCAGTGCCCATGAAGCAGATGAGATAAGGCAGATATCAGAATTCAGCCTTGAAGCAGCCCACGTGTTAAGCCCTTTGGCACATAACAAAGGTCCTGAGACTAGGACAACATTCACCACCAGGTGGCACCCACTGTTTCTCTTTTCTATCTCAACCCAACTTGATACCTTGTGACACAACAATTCAAACTTTTCATTGAATTTATGGAGCTGACTTCATTTTATCTACCTGAGAATTCATTTAAAATAGTCTGCCTCAGCATTTATATTTTTCACCACAACTCCTAAAATGGTTAAATCAGATTATGCAGATTATGAACCGAGTCCACGTTTCCTTCCTTGCTGCTGGTGGTGTTGCTACTGCTATTTGTAGTGCTGGGGATCAAACTCCTTGAATATGCTAAGTGCTGTACCACTGAGCTACATCCCCAACGCTTAATTCTGAATAATAATAAAGTCAAATGGATTCACCAAAATCTTTGAGCACCAGCTACTGTGAAGCTCTGGAGAAGACATGAGTAAGCAAGCCTCTATCTCCATAATCACCTGTCTTCATAGCTGACTTTATCCACTCTGTTCTGCTAGGACAGAATACCACCAAGTGCACAATTAACAGAAGCAAAGGTTTTTTCCTCATAGTTGTGAAATCTGTGAAGACCAAGATCAAGCCACCAGTACCTGCTGTGGGTCTTCTTGCTTTGTTCTCATACAGGAACGTGGAAAGGCAAGAGGGCAGACCCACTTCTACAAGCCCTTTGTATGGCACCATTAACCTATTCGTGACAGCAGAGTTCACCTGGCCTAAATACTTCCCCAAAGGCCTCAGCTCCAACAGTGTTAAATCATAAAATTTCCAACACATGAATTTTTAGAAACACATTCTGGTGATAGCAGAGAGATAACACACCTTTTATTACCATATAAGAACAGAAGTTTAGAGAAATACCTGTCAATACAAACATGTCACAGAAAGTTTCACATTCATGAAACTGGAAAATAACAAATTAGGAGGGTGGCCATAAGGACAGCTCTGGTTATCTTAAAAGAGGGTGAGGGAGCTTCCCCAATGAGGAAATGGTTTTTTTTTTAAGTCTTCCCAGTACAGGAAGAAAAGCTTAAGATGTTTTCTCAAACCCTTTCTGTTTTGTACAATTTTGCCAGAGGACTGAAATGTTGACTTTCCCCCGTAGTGACAAACAGATGACACTTCCCCGGGCACCTTCTGCTGTGAGTGACTGAGCACAGGTGCAGCTGAGAGGGAGCTACAGACTGCTCCCACCTCATTTTCCAAATATAATTTGCATCTAACTTATAAGAAAAATTTTCAAGCCCTCACCAAAAAAAAACTTTCCTTTCTAAATATAAAAGAAATGTTATTTTTCCTACTGGTGTTTCAACTTATCTAAAAGTAAAACCCATTATAAAGTGTTTATCTACTGCTCTTAAGATCCTTATTACTTAAAATATAGTATGGAGTAGGGGGCCTGGTGGTTTTTGTTTGTTTTTTGTTTTTGCTTTCCCTCTAAGATATTTCATACTCCACCTCTGATCAATCATTTTAAATCTGTGAAATTTCATTTCCTCAACTCACAAGTACAATGGCTGCTTCTCCATTAAACTGTATTTAACCAATAGGAATCTGAATCCTGCCAGGGTATTATGTAACAATGAGTTAGGCTTCTAGAAGTGAATGCCTTGGTTTACCAAGATGTCCACTAGAGTTTGACTTTGACTTATTTTAATTATTTTGTCTACTTCAAAGTTAGGGAGTGTCGGGATCTTCGAAGCCCCAGAGTCTCCAGAGGTCATGAGTATGAAGGAAGAAATTCCAGGAGATTGAATAATAGTTCTTTTATTGGGGGGGGGGGGGGAGGAACAGGCTTATAAGCAATCTGAGGGAGGAGGGTCCACCAGGGTTGTAAGTCATGAGTCATTGATTGGAGAAAGTTTGGGGTCTGAAGGTCACCTTATATGCATAGCGAGAATTTTGAAACCTGATCATGTGATTTCTGGTAAGGGTCTTAGGGCAGAGGAAAATTGAGAATTCCGGCAGAGTGAGACCTGAACTGCAGGCCATCCAGGGCCTGGGACTGGAGGAGGTGGCCCCACTCCTGCCGGTCTCCAGATGACATTATCAGGGTCTGGGCCGTTATCCCTGCCCTAGTCAGGGTCCCCATAGGAGGCGATCTTTAGCAACCAAAATTTCGCAGGAAGTATTCCAGCAGCGAGTCGGCACAATGGCAGAGTGCCCTTCTTCATTGCTTTTGTTTTACGTACTTGAGAAAAAATTAAAATGAAGGATACAGGCCAAACTCAAATGCTATGAAACTTTGTGCCCGAAAGTAGAGAAAAGGTCTTGCTTTATAAGGCTCATCACGTTTCTGAGAATCTTCCAACCTCTTCAGATAAAGTAAGTCACTCAAGGAAATTATAAGCCAAGTGTTTAATTTTTGGCAATCGGTTTTGTCAGGCAAGTAAAAGTTAATGGTTTGGCTGTTTCTAACTTTTTTACTAGAATCTTTTCTGTTGTTTCATCCTTCAAAAAATAAGTTTGTAAAGGCAATGGCTATGTGAGCATATCTCACTTAAATTCAATACAGGCTGAAATTAAGTAATTCTGCTTTAGCCACTTCAAATTCCCAAGTTTCTATGGAATTTAGTTTGACTAATAAATGAAGAATAAAAATAAATTATGAAACAAGGCACAAATATTTTACTACTATTTGGTAGTACAGCATTACTATTTATTAAGTTTTATAGTCATTCTCTTTTCTCTTACTCTAGGAATTTCATGAAGTTTAGCTTTCAAGACAGTATTCTTCCACCTCTTTCCACTTTTGTTTTCTCTCTGGAGTCTTCTGAAAACATCAAGACCTGATTTTTAAAAGAAGAATCCTGAATCACAGTGTTACGATCTTGATGACAATTTTCCTACCATTTCTTAAATTGTGAGGCTGGATGTATTTTTTATATTTGTGTTGTTTCATATACTTCCTATGTGTATCACTGTTTCTTTTCTTGTTTGTAAAGAATTTTTATAGATATGTGACTTAAGGCAAATTTAACAGATTCTTTGAAAAGCACTTTTCTTTTCTATAAAATGGAAATAAAAATATCTAACTAGTAAATTGTTTGGAGACTTACAGTGTTTTTGTCCCAGCCTTTTCTTTTCTAATTGACTTCTAGACTGCTAATAAAAACATAAATGTTCTAAAAGAAAATTGAAGTAAAAGATGCACAGTATGCTAATACTGTGCTTATATTTGCATTAATATAGCTTAGGTTTGAAGACTAAACTAGAGACTAAATGGAAATTCAACTAGCTCATTGATCTTCTCTACTGCCTGCTAACAAGAATCAGAGTCTTTTCGTCCCTTAAACAAAAACAATAAAAACAATACATCTCAGCTGTTTGTAATAAACAAGAAGGTATAGCACGAAGAGACAAAAAGCTCACAAATGGATAAATGTAAGGAAAGATTAGGGTTTTATTCTATAATATTATTGGTGAAAATAACTTACATTCCTAGGTCACTTTGTAGCTTAGATAACACCTTGGTTTATTAGTTTATGAAAACTAGAAGTCAATAGAACCAATAATGTGTGAATGTATAGGAAGAAAGTTAAAGATAAATGATTATATAAAACTCTAAAAGAAATTGACAGACTCAAAATGCAAAGAACAACTGCAATAAATAGGAGATATTTGGGAATGAGCAAATTAAAGTTTAGATCTATTTTAAATTATTATTTTAAATATTACTTTCCAACCGAATGGATTCAAAGTATTTTGTTACCGTGTAAAGTGAGAGTAGTCTGGGCTGGGAAAGAGCAAAGTCTGTATTTACTGAGAGTCCGAATTATATAATCTATATCATCTCCACCTGTGGTTCCATGAATTGGTGAGGAAAAGTGGCAAAATAATTCAAAGAGGAAAAAAGAAGAAATCATATTTGAACATGATCAATTATGCCTGAATTACAGAGTGAAACCGTGTCTCAAAAAACAATCATTGAGCAGAGCATTTGATAACTTGAGAAGTAAATAAAATGAACCAGATCTCATTCTTTAGAGAAAGACTGTACAAGAATTTCAGGATTTGTATTCAAATTCAGATAAGATGAATGTTTACAATTTATACACAATTTTAAGAACCATCTAAGCAACACATCAAGAATTCAGTTTCTTAAAACTGCTTAAGAAAATAAGAATTAATAAGTTCTACTGTTGTAGAGACAATTAGAGCAGTAGTTATGTTCTCGTCTAGAAACTGCTCTATTTACAAAGCCTAAGACACTTTCATTCATTCCCCTCTCCTGGGCATCATTGGGCTGCCCCTACCATGAGACTCTGAGAAAATGTAGTCTTTGTGTAGAAGCCATTCCTGGAAACAAAAAAAGAAAGAAGGAAAGAAGGAAAGAAAGAAAGAAAGAAGGAAAGAAAGAAAGAAAGAAAGAAAGAAAGACAGACTTTAGAGATGCTCATTGTCAATGGATTACTTGCTGGAGTTTGCATGCCTCAAAATAAGCAAAAATTCAAAAGATTGACAGCAGTTGGGCCAATTTTCTTCACAGTAAAAAATTCAAAGACTTTTTCACTGACACAAAATCAGGAAAGAGCTAGACTGTGAGCACCCCAGAAATTCTGGAAATGCTTCACAAGTTCCTAATAATTTTTTTAAAAAACAAGTTTTGATTTCTGAGATATGATTAGTTTCACAACTGGTGTTGGTTCAGTACACCGTTATGTCTCCTTGGCCAAAACTTTTTAATGAAGTAACTAAAATTTATTTTAAGAGTGAAAAAATCTTACCAATATTCTTTTCTTCTGTTTTTATTTACTGAATTATTCATTCTTCTAGCTTCAGTTGAACTTTAAATTTTCCTCTACTCTCCCTGACATTTCTATTCACTCCAATTCAATGTGAGATTCATTTTTGCATTCAAAATCAGAACTACAGTGACTGATGATAAAAATAAGCATTATAAAGGTAGACAATTTTGTGAATTCAGAATGAGTCTTAGCATTGCTAAATTCCCTTCTCTTAAATCATAAGCTCTGCTTTTCCTGAAAGGTTTTTCTAACCAGATAATTATTTGACTCTTTTATTTACCAAACTATTATTACTTAATACTACTTCCCAAGCACTTTGATCAAAAGTATATAATATGTTAGGGATAAGGGCATGAATAAATTATAATTCTTCATCTTAGCGAGCAGTTTTTAAGAAACAAAAATCTCTCTTTGCTATCCAGTCTGTTCTCACAGTCACAGGCTCAGGTTACAGAATCTGAAACTACTTGTGCATGCCACCATGCCCAGCAAGATTGGCTCCTTAGGGAGTCTTAGTTCTTTCTCATTGCTCAGACAGAATATCTAACATCCATAACTTAGGGGAGGGAAGATTTATTTCAGTTGACAATTTCAGAAGGTCTTGGTCCACTCACGGATGTGGCAATAGTGAAAGCACATGACAAAGGTGTGACTGGAGGACGAACTTCTCACGGCATGGCAGACAGGAAGCCAACTGAGTAAGGAAGCGTGGAGCTAGCATGCACCCTTGTAGGTCCTGTCCCAGTAACCAGTCCCTTCAGACCAACTTCCACGTCTTAATAGTGTGTGGGTTCCACATGTACTCCACAATATACTAATACATGAGGCTTTGGGGACATTCCAGATCCAAACCATAAAACCATAACAAAGAGACAGATTTATGTACAACTACTTTAAGAATATATGAAGTCTCAGACAATCACCAGAGAGAGAGAGAAAGAAATATTTTACAGATCTATAAAGAAATTATTGGAAAACAATTTATAATAGCAAATCTGAAGTGTTATTCTTTATAGAGTGTTGTTTGCAGAAAATCAGACTGAAAACAATTATTGCTAATGGAATACTGTTCCAGGAATGTAATTTTCCATGAGTAAAAGATCCATGTGTTGCCAATATAAACTATTCTGAAGAAGAGAGAGAAAAAAGAAACACTGCTTTTTTCGAAGAAGCTAATAAACTTTGCTTTTGGAAATGAATAAGAACTGTACAAAAACAAAAATTTTCAAGTCAATCTCAATCATTAATATTGAAATAAAAATTCTAAACAAAATATAAACAAACTAAACCTAGCATATGTAACACAATGTACAGTAAACCAATTGAGTTTATATTAAAATATGATTGATTCAACATTTGAATTTTTTAGTATAATCTATCAGAGTACTAAGAGATAACTAAGGTGTCTCAGTGTTTTTAAAATCAACTGCTAAACATAGTGATGGTTTTTTATAAAGCTTAATAAGCTTACAAAACTAAGCAGCATATTATATATATATATATATATATATATATATATATATATATATACATGTATATATATACGGTAAAGCTATTTTTAGAAAGGTATAAAGGTATTTAATTAGGAATTATTATATTGATTCCAATATTCAGCAAACAATGCTACGACAATCACCCACCCAAAAATTAAGGCCAAGGTTAGCTTGAAAAACAAGAGACCTGGAAAATGATACATAGAAAAAAATCAGATATATGTATACTTTTGTTTTCCTTTTTAAGCTTTCTGACAGCTCTTACACAGAACTTATTTTCTGGTCTTCTTTATAGTCTTTTGTTGACATGTGATATTTCACAAATAAATAATTTTAAAATGGAAACCACAAAGCTTCCTAACAACTAATATGAGAGATTATTTACGAATATACATTACAAGTCTTCAAGCCTTCCTTTACTAAACTATCACCAAACATTAAACAAAGCTACACTTCCTAGAAGATCATCATGAGCTCATGTTAGGGCAGGTCACTCCAATTTTCTGTCGGAAAGCATACCCATAGATATCCTCATCTAGGCAGAAGCATGACCCTGATTAGGGAGAGTTCATCAAATCACAAAATTAAAACCATGACAAAGATGCAGTATGGAGATCACCATGTCTCTCACCCCTGCAGGGCTTCCAAAGAACCCAGTGTCTGGCTAACTGAGAATAGTAACCCAAGAATGGCTGCTAGCAACTGAGGGCCATTATCTACATTGTGCCTACTCTCATACATAAATTACTTGTAATCTTGACAGTATATCTGTGAAGTGTATATTTTAGTTCTTTGTCTACAGATGTAGAAACTAAAACTAATCTAAGTTAAATAATATAGTTAAGTTCACTGTTGCAGCTTGGATCTGGAATGTCCCCCAAAAGTCTCATGTATTTGGATGTTATGGATTATCTGTGGAACCACGTGTTGTTAGGAAGAGGAGCCCTGGGCTGGAGGGGTTGATCAAGAGTGAGTGGTAGATTATAGATGTGTGATGGAAGGCAGCATTGTGGTAGATTATAGGTTACTGGTGTGTGGTAGATTAGAGGCTTACCCCTGAAAGGGGGAGAACACTGAGCCTGCTTCCGGAAGAGGCAGATCACTGGCACAGGACCTGGAAGTGCATGTGCTCCTTGCTCTCTTACTACATGAGCTGGGCTTGCTGTTTGCAGTGTTGTGAGGAGCTGCCTCCACCTCCGCCTCCAGCACATACTTTCACTGTGGCCACCCAGCCATAAATTGGCTGCAACCTTCTGGAACTATGAGCTAAAATAAACTTTTCCTCCCTAATTTGTGTATGTTGAGTATTTTTGTCACAAAAAAGTATCTAAAACAACCACATTCAGTGCAAATTATTGAGTAAAAACTATAACCCAGGTTTGACTCCAGATAGTGCTTTCTGCTATCCCTTCCATCATTCATCTACAAAATTTTTTTCACATAAAATACATGAAAATTCTTATCAACATAGAATAATCAGCATCAATATTACATGCAAACAGCAATACAATACAAAAAAAAAGTAGTTCAGGAACCACATTGCTTGATTTTGTATTCAATGAATGAGTTAGACTTTAAAATGGCTTTCAGCACAACTCACCTAAGATATTACTCACCAGTTTATACATTTATTTTCTTTTCTGTTCTCCTTGAACAACTCAATCTGGAGTAGACACCATTTCTATCAGTTTCCAAGATTTAAAGAATAAAATTGAAGGGGCAATCCATTGGGATCCCTGGAAAATAGGACGAGCTTTTACCCCTCTATCATTAGTCTCTAAACGAAGATCTGTTATTCTACACCTTGCCTCCTTCATCCACAATTTCCTTCTTCAACATCATAGGACAAAGAAAAATAATTAAATTTCAGAGGCCTAACCATCTTTTGCATTAACTTCCACTAGGTAAGAATTTACTGCATACTATATGTTAGGGCCAACAAAGCAAAACAAAGAGGCCGTTGACTGTTTACCTTCTAGCTTTCCTCTAGAGGCACTCCTAACAGCTCATCTTTGAGAAAACAACTTTGTGACACAGCAAAAACATCAGTTTGCACAAACTATGCTCAGAAGATCTCATCAAAGTAAATCCATATCTTAGCAGAACTTAACTTTGTTTTTTCTAAGTATCACAGTATAAACATAATGGAGCCAAAAGAGGAAACAATAGTACTGCATAAATTAAAGGTATTAAGGTATTAAAGGTATTAATTAAAGTATTAAAAGTTCACTGGTGTAAATGACTTGCCGCATTTCCCAGTGGTCAACTATTTAAAAAGAAAAGAAGAGAAATAGAAAAAAAAAGAGAAAAAACTGTCAGTATTTATAAGAGTAAAAGTCTTTAAAATTAATTGGGCCCTTCAAAATATCAAGAAAATTCAAAAGCAAAATGCAACCTCTAGTTTCAGTTTATTCTAGTATTTTCACTACACCATAAATATCAGTTGTTAGAGAGTCTTAATGTCATGAGGCAAAACAGGATCAAAAAAATATTTCTGTCTTTTAAAATTTCTTTGATGCCTAAAACAAAACAAAATGTTTATGCAGCTACTGTCAATCAGGAAAAAATTCTTTTCTAATGAAAACATGTTAAGCACTACAGTTCTTTTTTTATTTCAGCTAAGTTGCAAGGACTTTCATGGGTTTTTTTCTTTCATTCAGTAAATAAAACTGAGATTGACTATTTAAGCCATTAATGGTAATTACGAGTCTTATTAGTAACCAGCATTTTGTATTCACTCTGAGTATAAATTTAGCTAAGATCAGTATGTCAAATTAGAGCAAAAAGTTGACATGTTTTCTCCTCTTCTTACATTACAATGACTTTTTTGTTATTCTTTGCTTTGCATAGAGATGTTGCACAAATTGGAAATGTTTTGGTTTGTTATTCTTTCCTTTAAAGAGTATCCAGACGGGAGGAACGGAATAGTGGTTAAAGTGCTTACCTTGCAAACGCAAGGTCTTTTGTTTGATTTCCCAGCACCAGATAAAGCCGGGCATGGTGACACGCATCTATAATCCCAGCACTCAGAAGGCTGAGAATTGACCTGAGTCCAAGGCCAGCCTGGGCTACACACAGTGAGTTCAGGACCAGCCTAGGCTCCAGAGGAGGACCATGTCATAAAAAATGAGATAGAAAACAAAAATAAAATGAATATTCCTGGGTTCATATGAGTATTCTGTAGCATGCCTGGGGGAGGACGATAAATACCAGCAAGAATCAGCAAGTGAAACTGCATTAAACTAAAAAGCTTCCACACAGCAAAGGAAACAGCAAGGTGAAGAGACAACCCACAGAGTGGAAGAAAGTCTTTACCAATGATACTTCACACAGAGGATTCACGCCTAGAACGTATAAAGAACTCGAAAATTAAATCTCTCTAAAATGAACAACTCTATCAAGAAAGAGGCAGCTGAAATGAAGAGAAGCGTCTCAGAAAAGGTAGTAAAAAAGACCAAAGAGCACATGAAAAGGTGTTCATCATCACGGGCCACCAGAAATCTCAAATAAAAACAACATTGGGGTTTCACCTCACCTCCGTGAAAATGGCTGACATTAAGAACTCAAGTAGGAATTGTTGTTGAGGCTGTTGGATAAAAGAAACATTTCCACACTTCTAGTGGGAACACAATCTGGTTCGACCATTCTGGAAAGCAGTCTGGAGATTCCTGAGAAAGCTGAGAATAGAAATCCCTCTTGATTCAGCTACTACTCTATCGGGCATTTCCCCAAAAGAAATGCAGTTGGCATATTATACAGATGCATGCTCACCCCTGTCAATAGCGGTACAATTCATGATAGCTAAATCCTGAGGACAGCCTATTTGCCCGCCAATAGAGGAAAGGATAAAGAGGGTGTGGTACCTATACACAATGGAATACTATGTAGTCATAATGACAGACATGAAGCATTTGAATGAAAAGGGGAGCACCTTGAGTCAACAATACACAATGAAATGGACCAAACACAGAAGACTGACTATAGACGGGCATCCCTCCTAGGAATTTTACAAAAAAAAAAGGGGGGGGGGTAAAAATGAGCCAATGTGACTGACAGGGTAGAAAGAGGGACAACAGTCAGCTAAGAAAGGAATGAACTTCTGAGCCTGGGGAGAAGGGGAATAGGGCATGGGATAAGGGTGGGACAGAAGAAAAAGAGGCCAAAATTGGTGTAAGATGGTCATTGATTCCCCGAGCCATGTTTCTAATGTGCTATAGAATTCAAAATTCATGTATATTGAGAAAAAGAAAAAATGTATTTGAATCAAGGAGGGGGTATTGTGAGGGGTACCACTGACAATTAGTCTGATAGTGTGTTTATTTAAATAGAAACAAAATAAAATATTAAAATGACTCCTCAATGAAAGACAAAAAATTGATAAATGCGCATAATAGACCAGATTTGAGAAGCTCCCAAACCAGGCTTCCTGACGGTCATTGGTCCCTCTGAATTATTCACAGCAAATGAAGAAGGTGACCACGAAGATCATCAGCTCTGCCTCGTGGGCCACATACGCATCCAAAAGCATACACGATGTACAGGTTGCAAGACATGTACCTGCCTGCTTGGTGGCCCACAGGTCACTCAGCACCAGGTGCAGATGAGGAGGGGGAAGGTTTGCCACATTTATAAAGCATTAATTTCTGTGAAGGAAAGGTTCCAAAATTTACAGAAGTTATTTTCAATAAATTTCAATGTCTGGAAAAATAAGATTTTTTAAGAATAAGTTATTTATAATGATAATGAAGGGATCAAAAATATAGATAGTAAGGACACCCTATACTACGTAGCATTATCTTTTGAATATATGTAAATTAAATTTAAATGTGGAGAAATTTAAATTCCCATCAATCTAGCTATTTAAAGGTAAAGGAAGAAAACATCTTAAAATGGTTTTCAGTGTGACCTCAATTACTTGAAGAGTTGCTCACACACCCCTAAGCATCATGGATGAAATGAGAAAACGTTTTTTTTTCCAAAAGAGCATGTTCTCCTTTCCACCCGGCTTCATTTATAATGTTTGGCCAGAGGGCACAGGAGAGCCAGCACCGGGTGGATTGAGGGCCTCAGGGGCACAGAACACACTTTTCCTCCCTTGGATGACAGGAAGTTAATACGCCCCTGAGCCAGTCCTTCACTTCAATTAGCTCTTAAAAAATAAACCACTGAAAACCCATGTGGCAGAATGTCTTGCGTTTATTACATAGTACCTTGACTGCGCGCCCTATGTCCCCTCCTTTCGTCTCACGTTCCTCAAGTACATTCCTTGAAAGGTAAAGAAACAGTGAAAGGACTGAGGGAGGGGAGGGGAGGAGGAAGGACAAAAGGAGAGTGGGAAAGACCTTGTCACGTTGACAAGATACATATGTGCATAAAAGGCTCAACTCCATTGTAAGCCTTAAATTTTGCACTATACTTATCAATAAAAAGGGGGAAAAGAAAAAAGAAAGAAAGACTGAGGTCGATCTCCTGTAAGGATGCAATGGCTTAACAAGAAGTGTGACAAGTGCGATGATATGCAGAAATGACTAGACACAGAAATAAGAATTGATTTAATATTTTTAAGCAATCAGTATATTTCATCCCATTAGTACAGAGAAAAACATGTCATTTCTATAGATACAGAAATAATGCTTATGAAATTAAACTCTCATTCATGATTTAAGAACACTCAACAGAGAAGCTCATATGCAATGAAAAATGACACCCTTCAGATAGTAAACAAGAATACACCTTGAGCTCTTTTATTCAACACTGACCTAAAAATCCTAGCCAATACCGTAAGACAAGGAAAAATAAATAAAAAGTTAAAAATAAAAAAAAATATTATTTGCAAATGATGTACAAGGTATGATAAAAATGAAGTGCTAAATTTTTTAACTTAGAAGGTTGACAGACACATTGTCATCATGCTTGTCAAAACGCTTCCTCTCTCATTGTACACACTTATCACACAGTTTTGCCAGTCTCTGAAATGGTTCTAGTAGTCCTCTTTCCAGAGTGTCCTTAGTCACTGCCTCAATGTCGTGAATTAATTCAAAATAATCATCTTCCATGGCCATTTTGACTTTGAGGAACAGTCAGAAGTGGAGCAGTGCCACATCAATAATTTTAAAATGAACGAGAACACACTGTTGTGTTTCTGTTATTTGATAGAAATTGCTATAAATGTTTTCAACCAATTTAAGACACTTTGAGATAGCCACAAGACATCCACATGCATACAGATCTCTCTCTCTCCCTCTCTCTCTTTTTCTCTCTCTCTTTCTCTCCCCCCCCCCCCCCGTTAATTTAGTGAGAATAGTCATGGTAGATTGACTACATAGCCATGTTCCTAACTACTGAAGACATTATATATTCACTGATTTGATTTATTATTATTTATTCAAGAAATACTTTCAGGGTACTATCTAAGTGCAGCACACTGCTCTAGGTGCTAAGACACATGAATGAACAAAATAGACATATATTCCTACCATCCTACTCTCAGTGGTGCAGTTAGAATATTACAAAGTATGAAGTCTAGGTACTGAGAAGAGCTACCAAATAAATCACATCTATCAGTAGCAAATAAGTAGTACAGTGACTATAAAAATTATCTATTAGAAATGCATTGAAAATTCTAGAATAGTTTAAAATGATTACAATTGCAGCGAAATAAAACCTAGGATTAAATATAGAAAAAGTTTTACAAAATAAGTTATACAGAACTTCTACTCCAAAAATTACAAAACATTATTTTAATGACACACAGAGAAATTGAAAATACTATGTGAAAGGAGAAATAAGCCATCTTCATGGACCTAGGCACTTGATTTTATAGATATTATACAAAGTCAGTTTCTTCTAAATTGCTACACAGTTTCTATATGCTTCCAGTAAAAATTTCAGAAATGTGGATGGAAATTAATACACTGATTTTAACATTTTTTATAGAAATGCAATGAGTCAAGAATAGCCAAGACATTCTTGAGGAGACAGTGAGTGAAAAGGAGAGGAGAATGAAGAAAGATAAAGAAGTAGGAAACAGGAGACTAAGGAAGAAAAGGGAGGAGAGGACAAGAGGACAATCAAACTTACAGTAAAGGGTAGCAAGCCTTTTTTTTTTAAGAAGTTGCGGTATTTATTAATGCAGATAGAAAAAGAGATCTTTGGAACAGAATACAGTCCAGAGCAAATTTGCATTTAAACTATCACCTGAATTATAGAAAATAGAGCAAAGCAAAGAAACATTAAAAATGTATAACAATTAAGCTGATATTGTAGCTGGGTGATTGAGTACTTGTTTGACATGCTTGAGGTCCCAAATTTGGTCCCCAACATTATACACACACCAAAAAAAAATTTAAAAAAAACAAATAAGTAGGTATTCATAAAGACAAAAGTGCACACTGGTATATTCAGGCACAGAAAAATTAAAAAGTTATATTATTGGCCTACCTATCAAAAATGAAACAGCACTTTTAAATGCATAGTATATTTCTGTCATCATGGAGTGAAAAAAAAAATTCTTAAGCAGGTCCCAAAAGGCATTGACCATAAAAGAAAAAGACTTAAGTATATGACTACATCAAAATTAAGAATTCATGTTCCTCAAAAGACAGAATTAATTAAGTAGAAACGAATGCCATTTAATGATTAATTAAGTGGAAAAAAGAAGATTTTTTTTGCAATATCTATGTCAAACAAAGGACTAATGCGCACATAAAGAATTAATATACTTACACAAATAAATAAGGAAAAAACATATATTGTGGGTTTTTTAATGGACAAAAACTTCAATAAACACTTTACAAAACTGTATACCCAAATATACATTAGGACAAGTTATATAACATCAATAATTATCAGAGAGGGCTGGAGGAATGGTACTATGAGTAAAATGCTTGCCTAGCAAGCAAAAGGCCCTGAGTTAGATTCCCCAGCACCACATAAAGCAGGGTATGACGGTGCATGCCTATGGTCCCAGCACTCAGGAAGCTGAGACAGGAGGATTGCCATGATGCTAGCCTGGACTACATAATTCACAACCAGCCTGGGCTACAGAGTAAGACCTTGTCTCAAAAAAAAAAATATATATATATATATATATATATATGCACATACACAGTTATCAGAGAAATAAAAACTGAAATCACAGTGGAAAAGGTCACACACACGCATACACGTAAACTATAGCCAAAATTTAAATGATAAAAAAAGGAGCAAGAAACTGAAACTGACAACTCCAGAGAAAATAAAATGTCGAGAACTTCCACATTGCTGGAGAGTTATCTTTACTTAATGACTTTGGAAAACTGCATTATAAATGATTTTAACAAATAATGTGAAGAAAAAAATGCTATACATAAGTAACATATATAGTCTGGTTTTATTTCACTTTCAAAAATCAGGCAAAATGAACAGGAATTGATAAAAATCTACACACTGATTGAGTGTAAGGTGCTGACCTAGATTTGTGAGGTTTTAGAGTTGCAAGCAGTGGTCTTTTTATTAATTATATTTTAAAATGTATCTGCATTTCATGATATTCTGATATGTTAGAAAATGTGTTGATCTAGGAGAGAATGTCCTTTCCAGAACTAGCAAGTCCTTATTAGGAGCCGAGGGGCAACTCCCTGGCATGTTTTCATGATTTTCATATGTACCCTAACCAATTGTAAGTCCAAAACCTCAGTGACCTCTTTATTTAACTCTGATATCAAGCCAGTGTTTCCGCTGTCTTAAATATTCCCAGGGCCAAGCAGTAAGCAGCTAGAGACCACCATGTCTTAGTCACTTTCCCGCTGCTGGAACGCAATTCCCAATGTCCACAATATAAGGAAGGAAAAATTTATTTTAGTTCACAGTTCAGAAGTTTCGGCCAGCCCACACATGGCTGGCCAGCAACGGTAAAAGAGCTTGGTGGGAGGGGCTGGCAGAAGAAAGAAAGCTGCCAATCCTTGGCATTGCCTGATGAAAACATGGCTTCTCTCTCTGCGTGGCTCTGGTCAACGCTTGTGGCTTTCCTCAGAAGAAGATTCACATTCCCGGTGTTTTCAAATTCCTGGGACTTCCTCTGTAATTTTGGGTTCACTCACCCAGCTTCATACGCTGCCCTCACAGAACCACACTGCCTCACCTCCAATGCCTACTTTTGAAATTTGGGTGAAAGCCTCCATGACCCCACAACTCTTGCATTTTTTATGCCTATCTCACTAGCAACATCTGGGTAACACCAACATCTGCTGTTGCCTCAAGCAATAGCCAGAAATTCTTGGACCATAGCTTCAGCGACCTCTGGGTTCTTGTATGGCAGGACTTGGAAATTCACCTTCCTAGGCGGTCCTTCAGGAATCCTTGCAGCTGTCTTTTAAAGCCTCCATCCTGCAAAGGTTAGGGTCTTGCTGATTTCTCAAATGCATCTTTCCTTTTGTCTGGAAGCAAGGAATTTGGCTTTTTGTGCTAGTTTATTCAACAATCACTTTCTTTTTTGCTTCAGCTTTGCAGGTCCTTTCTTCCTGACAAAACTGAAAATTTTTACATCTTCTTTGCTCTGCCATTTCCTATTGCTTTTCAGGGTAGATCTTGTCAAAAGTTGCAAGCAACATCCATGTGACAATCTGAGCACTGGGCTGTGTTGAAATTTCTTCCAATAGATTATTTTAGTCCACCATCCTTAAACTTCATTTCAGACAAAATCTTAGGACATGGGCAAAATATTGATCTTCTTTTGACCAAAATGCAGTACGAATGGTTTCTAGATCAATTGCAGATAGAATCTTCCTTCTGATCAGAATCCTCTTGACCTTGGCTTTCTAGCCACATCCGGTCTTGTGAGTTTCAAACAGAATCTTCCATCAAGATTGGCTTGCAGAAATCTAAGATTTCTCGAGCAAGTATCTCCAACTTTTCTGAACTTCTCCTATAAAGCAGTTCCAAAGAATTCTAATAAACCACGTTATCAGGAACAGCCATGGTTACAACCCCACTCCTGATACTAATGTCTGTCTTAGTCACCTTCATGTTTCTGGGACATAACACTCAACACCTACAACATAAGGGAAGAAAGGTCTACTGCACCTCACAGTTCAGAGGTCTCAAACATACCAGGCATGCTCAGCTGAAATGGTGGGAGGGTTTGGTGGAAGAGTCTGGCAGAGGAAAGTTGTTCACAACATCACAACAGGAGGGAGAATGAAAGTCAGGGTAGAACTATTAAGAGAGTTATTTCTTTCCAGATCATGCCCATAATATGTCCCTTCCAAAAAGGCTCCACCTTTTAACAGCACACAAAATCACGATTGGTTTAATCCATTGAAATAGGTAATTCCCATGATGCAATCACTTTGCAAATACATAAGGCTTTGGGGGAAAATTCCTGATTCAAACCATACATAACACCACCCCTATAACCCCACATCAACTAAGATAATTCATATTCACCAGTTCCAAATTAGTTAATCTGCTCTACCGTGCCTGTCCCAAAGAAGCCCCAAAAAGGCTAGACTTGGCCTCGCTCTTACCTTCAGCCACTTGATCAAACCTGGGGCTTCACTTGTGGCCTTGAGGTATGTGGTGACAATTCCACAAAGGACTCAGAGTGTGATAAACTTCCTTCTAAGCATGAGTTTTTGTGTCCTCCTATGGCCACCTCAATTTTGCCATGCCATTCTTGACATTCATTCTTAGAACACTCACATATGCACTCACTTTGTGAAAATCAATCAAGTCATACATTTGTAACGTCTATATTTTTTCAATATGCTTGTCATACACGCATAAAAAGGTTTTTCAATACTTTAAAATCTAAATTATATGTTATATAATATGTTCTATATTCTATGCAAGTATTCAGCCTTCATGAATGTTGTTTTTGCTAAAAATATGCAGAGTTAAGACTCAGAGCATATCCATCGCTTTCTGCAGTTAGGTAGATAATAAACCTTGAATGTCATTTTAATATTTTAAATCAGACCATTAAATTAAGTAACCACATTATCATTTCAATGCTAAAATTTAATTAAGAAGTTTTTTGTTTGTTTGCTTACTCACAGTGACAAGCAAAGGAGCTAAGAGAAAGAATAAAGGTTTTAAAATCTGTCAAAGATGAAAATACAAATGGGTTTCCCTCCCTCTTATCATCAAAATTGGGGATAACACTAGGATATTCTTGTAGAGACAAGGTAGGCAAAGTGTGTTGATTCAATGCACATCACATATTAAAGTAATAATATTTTCATCAACTTTTCAATGTATGTTGTTATTATTGCTATGGTTGGAGGTATATCGATATTACCTTTGCATTAAGAGTAAGCATCTCATTCGGCCGTGAGGTCAGAGCTTTCTTACCCCTATTCAAAGAGTCTTCCTTTCAGTGGCTTGCACGGGCACACACTTCCGTTGTTTCTAGCCTGCTGACACAAAATCATTATTTCCATTTTCTTCAGGCTATCTTCTCTTCCTGAGTATAAGACTCAGGAATGTTCTACCATGTGGCTACATCCCCAGAAAATTTTTACTTATATTTTGACACAAGGTCATGCTAAGTCCCCACACTGAACTCAAACTGGCAGTCCTTCCACTTCAACGACCTGTGTAGCAGGTTTACAGGCACGTGCCACCATGCCTAGCTCAGACTTCTTTCTTAATCTACATGAATACTGCCTGATAAAAATAAAATGGATAATTTTACCCATGCCATCTCTGGCATATTTTTTTCACAAAAATATTTACTTTATGTTATATCTTCTGTCAGAATTCCTTTTTTATTATGCAAATATTACCTGAATACCCATTTTGAGGTAGGAAGGATGGACAAAACTCAGTCTCTCCGCTTTCTAGGAATTCATTTCATAGCTCAGGAAGAGAGAAATAAAAGAGCAAGTGTGATCGCCTGCTAAGTGCCAATAAAGAGAACACAGAGAGCATGAGAACCTGAGGAAGACCATTTGATGTGTTCTTAGCATGTCTGGACAAATTCCGTGGAGAAACTGAAAACAGAAACTGAACTCAATGTCTGGAGATTAAATGGAAACCAGTGGAACCCTCAGAGAGCACGGTGTTGTGCATAGACCCGAGAAAGGAAAGCATGTCGCCAGGAGAAACTGCGGCAAGGTCAGTGTACCTGAAGCCCACAGGACCAAATGTCCACAGAAGAGATCAGAGTAGGATGCAAGAGCCGGGGGGACAGCAGTAAAGTTTATTTCTCAAACACCTTGTCCTAAACAATAGTGTTATCGGCAAGTCATTTCATTAAATTTTTTTCAACTAATTAGAGTCACATATTCATCTGCAAATACTTCTATGAAAGCTAATCTATTTTCTGCACTGCACTAGCCCCATACAACACAATAGCAAATAAACCAAGGACCTAGTGCTCAGATGTTCTACATTCTAATGCAGAAGAAAGTCTGTAAGGAGGAAAATAAATGCATGTACATATTAAAATGCTTATCAATGCCATAAAAGAAACAAGGACATGATCTAGTTTAAAAGAGGTGAGGGGCTTTAGAAAGGGTATTCAAGGAAGGCCATTGTCAGGAGATAACCTGAAGCTAAGATGGTCCTGGAAGGCTCCAGAAAAAGAACACCCCTGGTAGGAGAAGAAGCGCTGCATGCTAAGGAGCCAGGTGTGTTCCTGGAACCAGTAGATGAGCAGGATGACGGCAGCACGGGATGCAAGAGAGGGAGCCACGAAGTGAGGGTGGCCAAGTCACGCGGGATCTTGTGAGCCACCGTGGGGTATTGTTCATGAACAGAGGAAATCCTCTGAAAGGCCTGGCTCCGTTCACATCGTCATAGGCTCGGAAGAGATTCAGGAGACTATGAGCAGGAATGCTGGAGTGCTATCTAAGCCACCCATGAGATTGGCCAACCTGGGTTGAGGAGGGCGAGAATATAGCAAGCTCCAGAAGATGCTTCTGACAATTATGTTTGACCTCATTAGATTTGGTCAGCTTTCAGAAAATATGTTAAGATTAAACACACACATACAAATGAAAAAGCAAATATTAAGTCTAAAACATAAAAGAATAAGCGGTGTCACAGTAGGTCGGTAGTATCAACTACACTAAAACACCCATAATTTAAGCTCCAGCTACTAATTAACAGTGTGTCCTTGTCCATCTGTATATCCATACATTCATTCATCTGCAGACAGCACTACTATCAAAAACAAACAAAGAGTTCAGGACGGCTGCTTCAGAGAAGCCATATCAGGTACAGGAAAAGTGAGCCACGGGCTTGCTCCTCCTCACAACACGACATTGTGGAAGGTGAGTCCACCTCGCTTTCACATTTTGAGTCTGGCTTTCCTGCCTTGCTCTTTCCATTTTCTAGAGAAGCACGCCTCAGAGCCAGGCCTGCTCCATAGTCCCTTTGTCCCTTTGCCAAACTCAGTCCTACTGAAGACCTGGAGGAGACTTTCTATCCATTTGTACAAATTTTGAACAAAATTGTACAGAATGATTCTGAATTTAGCTTACTTACTCATAGAGACACCTACATCTGTGGTGTGTCTTGATTATTTATATGTCTTAGAAACCTATCAATATTGCCATTTATTTACTTTCATTTCTTTAAAGGGTAAAATAATTGTGTAAAAGTATAAAACATCTTCCTTTGACTGATTTGGAACTGAGTCCTTTAAATTTTGATAAAGTTTCTGTACAGAGATAAACAGAAATGTGTCCATTATTCTGCTGGGTCTTACCTCTTCCCAGTCCTAGCCCTGCTTCACAGTAGCAGACACTCTCAGCTCTCTGTTCTTGCTCTTGTGAGATATATATGTATGTATGTATGTATGTATGTGTATATATATATTTCACATGCCTAGTAGTCTGGATGCTAAGGCAAGAGGATCACAAGACCAGGCCAAGTCTGGACAGTTCAGAAATTTAGTGAGAACTTGTCTTAAATTTTTAAAAAGTTTAAAAAGGACTAGGGATATTGTTTAGTGAAAATACCCTGGGTTCAGTCGTTAGTATTATGCACACAAAAATATATGTTTTAGGTTTTTCATACATCTCATATATGGAATACATGAAAATATGGTTAAATTAGTAGGATAGTGTTTCCTATTCATTATTTTGTCTTGTCACGGCTGTAGTAGTAATTACTTCACATAACCTCCTGTTTCTCACCCATTTTAACCCTATCAGAGAAAAGTTTATGTAAAAAATGCTTTTTAGTTTGAAGATTTGATAATTATAGTTCAATTGACATTAATGTTTTGCCAAATAATTCAAATTTTCCAGTAGTCACATTTACTTAGAGGTCATCTCACAGGGTATTCAAAGTTATATGCAATATCTAATGTTTAAATATTCAACCAGTAATTTTATTTGTAAAATTAAGGTTATGGCATTTCAAGTATATTTCCGGAATTTTAATTAACACAAACTAATGAATTGAGCACAGGGGCCGAGGACACTAGTACAGAACACTAATGAAAGGCCAATGTGATGTAATTATCCTCCAAAACAATAGCACTCACAGGGTGCAATGCTATTTTAAAGCATGCGACCATGTAAAGCAATACATACGAAAGATGACTTCATCAGTTTAGAAAAGTGCAGTTGAGTGCAAGCTTCCTGAGAGCAGGAAATTTTGATCTTCCTTTTGTCCCTGTGCTTCTTCTCCTGTTCCACGCAGAGTAGCTTGCATCAGTATGTAATCTATATGTATATTTTCTAAGTTTGGATGAAAAGTTTATGTTATTATGTTTTATTGATTGAAAGTTTATATAAAAAACAAGAGCATGCCTGTTTTGGAATACAAACAAAAAAATTTTAATTGTGTTATATCATTGGAACTGGATATGATCCTAAGACACCTTCTGGACCACGGGATGCAAACTATTTTTCACATTACGTCATAATTTAGTAGTTAATTGCATACCAGTGCTTTTCAGCCCTTTACTCAGAGGCCACCTAACTTTAATCAGATAAACATTAGTGAAGTATTTCATAGATTTTTATTCTCCCAATTACTTGAAACAGGGCACAAGCATGTGTCCCTCAAGTTACGTAAAGCCTACATACCTATGTTGTTGCGTTTCTGAGGTACTAGTAATGGGGCCTTTAAAATAAAGGTTGTGACCATTTAAAGCATTTTCTCAACTTCAAGGGACTAGAGCATGCCCAACTAATCTGAAGGGTAGAGTATGGGGGTGGGTGATTAATGCATTGTCCAGTAAATGAGGGAAAAAAACCACTCCTAGAGGTGGGTGGCCCAAACAAAAAAACTGGCAGATCAAGCTAAATAAAAATAATATGGGACTGAGGTGGAAGCTCAGCAGCTAAAGTTCTTCCCTAGGAACCCCAAACCCTGGATCCAGTCCCCACTACCACATAAAATGAGCACTGGGGCTCACATTTATAGTCCCAACACTTGGAAGTCTGAGGCAGGAGGATTGCTGTGAGTTTGAGGCCAGCCTGGGCTGGGTAGTGAGTTCAGGACACAGCCTGGACTGTACAGCGAGAGCCTGTCTCAAAATAGTAACAGTAATAATAATAATGACAAGGAAGGAAGAAGGAAGATTACTCGAGTTCCTTCTGCTGGGTGAGCAAAGGCCTCTGTCACTGTCTACAGACTTTGGTTCACAGAGTCTGCACATCACCAGTCTCCATCACAGATGTACTCCAGACTTCGGGTCCTCACTGTCACCTGTGGACATCCAGCAGCAGACATTCACACCAGCTGTCCCACAGTCTCAGGCTGGTATTCTTCACCTGCATCTGAGCAGCCATTGGACCCTCCGTCTGTCACTCATTCAGATTTTGGGCTCCCTCTTTGGAACTGTAAACCATCCTAACATATATGTCATAATTATATCCTCATATATATTAAGATATATGTAATATGTAATATATGCAATTGATATCACATATATTATGCACATATATTAATTCTCCTTCAAGATTCCTAGCCAACACATATTTTACATATTTACATATTTTGGTACCAGGAATGCCTCTCAAAAGCCAGAACTCTAACAATGAATTTCTGAAAGGCTTTAAGTAATTCCTGGAGTAGCCTCTCCAGTTTGGTGACACCTAATGTTGCTGTGGTCTCTCTTTCTAATAATATAATTAGTACTGATAGCCCATGTCATAAATTGCTTAAATTAATACAAGTGGTAGATTCCTTTGATTATCCTAATTCTCTACCTGTAAGATGTGACAAATACGGTGATTTTATACATAACACATTTGAGTGTTTTTGGAAAAGTCAAAAATACAATGATGCCGTGCCAGCTGGTTACTCTTAAGATCTCCGGAAAAGTACTAAAGGAAAGGAGTGAGTTCCAGGCATACATCAACAATTCAAAGTTTCTCCGTGTGTCATGTGTTTCAACAGAGTAACAAAAGAAAGCAACAAGCTTAAGGATTCACAACTCCAAACACACATGAATGATCTGGAAGTTTCTTTGTGTGTCCTGAAGGAGACTCTTCTCTCCTTTAACTAAAGAGCTAAAGTTCCTGGAAATCAAGCACAAGCCCTAATAATAAAGTTAGCTGAACTCCAGTGTCAGGTCAATACTCAACCTAGAAAGGTATCTGTAGTTACACTGAAGTCACCGGCTGGAAAAGAATAAGACCCTATTAATTGAACAAACAGGGAGAGGCTGGGGACCTCCTAAATACTGAAGAGATTATTTTGCTAGAGGAGCAGATTTCCCTTCGCTCAGTGGCATGGCCTCCCCACCCCTCCCCCCTGTGGTATTGGCTTCTCCTCCTGTACCTGAGAAAAGTAACTTTATGCTGTCTAACAACAGCAGTGGCACTCCCTGACGCAGGTGCCAGGCAAAGCAATTCTGTTGTTCCTCAGGACTCATTTTTGCATCTAGGCTTAAAACCAGGATCCAATTTCAGAAGGCCTCTAAAAGTGAAGCTTTGAGTGTGAGTGACTGACTGATGGGCCAGCAAATGAGTGAAGAAAACCCACCCCGGATGTGAGCAGGCCAGCCAATAGACTGGCGTCTTGAACCAAGTAAAAAGGAAGAGGAAGAAGGAAGATTGTCGGAAGATTCCTCTGCAGGAGTTCCAACCTTTGCCAATATCTTTGACTGCCTCGTATCTTTCTGCCGTCATTCTCCATTGAAGATGTACTCCAGTCTTCAGGTCTTCGCCATTACTTTTGGATGTCATTTAGTGGCACAGAGTTGTGCCAGCTGTCAGACAGTCTCAGCACACATCTGAGCAGTTACAAAGCAACTAGATTCTCCAGCTCTTACATGTGCAGGAAGCCATTTTGGACTCTGTTTTCAAATTTCTAAGCCATCCTAATAGATTCATATACATTCTACTAATTCACTTTTTCCAAGAACCCTACATAACCAATACGAACTTAAAGTGGTTGTTAAAATTTACAGACCAGGTATTTTGTATAAAACATTAGATTCGCGGATTCTTTTTTTAAAAGTATAATGTCTACCACCATTGTTTCCAAATTTCCACATATTTAGGTAACACTGCTGCCTCAAATGAGAACACCCTTTGTCAGGTTTGCCACACTTCCGGTACTCTTTCATCCTCCAATCAGATGCTGTTTAGGATGAGCAACTGATGCTCAGGCTCCTAGTTCCCAAGAGATTAAATAAGAACATGAAATATCTATTTTGTATACTTCGCTTTTACTATTATCTATGGAAATGCAGGTTCATACGTCCTGACTTAACTAAGAAAGTCTCTGCAAGATCGTCTTCCTCTACTTGTACGTGTTCATTCTTCTTTTGGTGAAATTCTGATCATTTTTATATGTCATCTCCTCCTGGCTTGCAAGTCTCCTTTATGAAGCTACAAATATGTATGTGCTGTATGTGAGGCACGTCACTAGGTTCTGCAGCAGGTGTGTTTTCCTTCCTTGATTTTTTAATGTTGTAATGAAATTTTCTAAGTTGTAGTACTTATGTATGCATATTAACTGCATTAGATATTTTATATGTGGCTTGCTATAGTTTGGATCTGCAGTGTCCCACACAAGTCTCTTGTATTTAGAACTATGTGCTATTGGGAAGTGGGGGCTGGTGGGAAGGGGCCAATGTTTGAAGTTTGACCTGCAAAATTGTGTCAATTTGTTGAGACTGGGAGGTGCCCATGACACTGAAAGCCCAGGGCTTTCAGATGGTTTTTATTGACTGGTGAGCCAGGATACAAGGGAGAGGTCCCCACGCTAGATGTAGTGGTGCCCAAATAGCTCCTTGAACGAAGTAAGGTAAAGAAGAAAATACACTGTCACAGCTTCTTCTTAGAGGGCGGCTCTGGCCTTGCCTGAGCCTGCAGACTTCACGTGGTTCCTGCTTCACTTGGCTTTCCGTCTGCAGTGGAGTGAGCAGCTCTCCCGTCTCTGTCATGTACCTTAACTGTTGCCAGTTGCCCCGTGAGTGAACTGTGTGAGATTTTCTGATAGTATGAGCTAAAAATAAAAATAATCTTTCCTCCCTTAAGTTGTTGATGTTAGATATTCTGTCACAGCAGTGACCATGTAACTAAACACAAATAGTGATTTTCAATTGGATCCTGGGCTGCAATTATTTTCTTTTTTTAGGTTTTTTTTTTTTTTTTTTTTTTTTTTTTTTTTTTTTTTTTTTTTTTTTTTTTTTTTTTTTTTTTTTTTTTTTTTTTTGGTCTCTTCTGCCTTTCCTGGTCCCTGATGGTCTTTTAGTGATGAAGAGTGCATTAAAAAAAAAAAAAACGAAAACTTACTCAATTCAAAAGAGGTGTCATATGCCAGTATTTGAAAAGCTCTATCCTTAATACCCCCACAGTGGTGAGCTTAAAACATGGAAACAAATTGAAATTTAAATGAGAAGGCTGACGGACAGGTGAGTGAAATAATCTTGAATAACGGTTTAAAGAGCAACAGAAGAAGATTAAAAAGTGTCACTGCCTCCACCTGCCAAAGGCTTATCATCTTTAGATTAGAATGTGAAAGTAATAAGAAAAAAATGGAAGTTAAAAATTGCAAAATGCAGTAACAAACAAAATCTCATCCAGAAAGTTTGGGTGATTTTTTTCTTCCCAACAGAAACTAGGCATTGCTTTTCAAATTAATTCGAAAAAGTCAGAAAAATGAAAGAGATGAATGTCAAAAGTCTCACCCGGCCTTGGCTAGGTGTAAGACTTGGATCTGCGCCATACAGCCTTGCTCCCGTTCACGAAACTCCTCAGCTCTGAACTTTGCCAACAGTGCCAACAGCCACCCTAACGTACCCCATCCATGCTGTCAGTAACCAGGGAAGGACATAAGATGCAAATATTCTAAAGACAGCATCAAACCAATGTCTCAGGACGCTTGAAGGATCTTTTCAGCCCTTAAATTTTCAACTTGTCATTTGTAAGACAAAGATTTGCAGGCATACGATTTAAATCTCAGAATGAAGAGGAAGAGCTGCCATGTCTTAGATCTTCCCAAGGTCTTTCTTCCTACCGTCTTCACAGATGAAGGCACAGAGCACCAGTGACCTACATTCCATTGAAGAACACAGTTATCTGTGGCATTTTGCTTACAAGGGAAGGACAATAGAACACACGTTTTTTTGAGGTGGATTGAACCGTATGTACTGAACACAGTTTGCAATAAAAATCATTAGGGTATCATTTGTTTAACAAGAACTTACAACAGCCGCAATAGTTAGAAACTCCGACAACCAGAATTTGACAATGAGGATGGAGACAGATAGGAGATAGAAGCCGAAATTCAACTCTCAGGGACAAGTAGAGTTGTAAGATTATGAAGAAAAATGAATAATTTTAAATTGTGTTGTGTTTAAATACACACACGCGCACACACACACACACACACACACACACACACACACACACACACACTCATATTATATACATATATAATGTGATGAGCAGCAGATGCCCAGGAAGGCAGGTCCCAGGAGAAAAGCAGGATGGAGCCAGGCACTCAGCTTGTGGGAAGTTTCTTAAATGTACAAGAACTGCAAGCCTCCCACCCTCCCAGGATATAGAAGTAATAAGTAATTGCTGGAGAAGAGACTAGCCAAGCTGCCTGCAAGCCACTCAGGGATCTCCAGGACACAGATGCCATGAGTCATCCCTCACGCTGGGACAGGCTTTTCAGTGATACCTGTCAGTCTCCTGTAAGTAGCCCCTAACCCACACGACTCTAAGAAACCCCAGTGAACCCACTGGTTCACCAAGTTGGGTTTTGGTGCAATTGTTACATTGTCATCTGTGCCCTGTCTAGGGTGAATAGATATTTGTTCACTTCTTTTAGTGAAATTTTAATGTAACATAGCGGTCCATTCGTGAGCAGCTGGCAATGATGCAAAAGATGGCAGATGGTCTTGCTGGAGAAAAACTTTTCATCCGATGGAGGACAGGAAGCAGAGTGCAAGACAAAGGGCGATAACCACTGCCTACCCTTCCAGGTCTTGCTCCAGGGATCCATCCCTCTGGCCTGCCCCACATCCCATGGCTTAACTCCCACCACTGAGCCAACTACCAAGCATTAGGCTTTGGAGGACATTCCTGATCCAAGCTATAACCTGTGGTTAAGTTAATTTCTGGGTATTTAATGTTTCTGAAGCTAACATAAATCAGAGTTTTTTTCTGTTATCTTTCTCAATGTGTTCATAATTGATGTACAAGACCTCTATTGATTTATGTGCATTGACTTTGTATCCTTATACTGTGCTGAATTTATTTATGAGTTCTAAGAGTCTTCTGACAAAGTTCTTTGTGTTCTTTGTGTAACAGATAGTTATCTGTGAGTAAGGATATTTTGGTTTATTCCTTTTGTATTCATATTTTTATTTTATTCTCTTGAGCGATTCTCCTGGCAAAAATTTTGAGCTCTATGTTGAGCAAGAATGTTGAGAGTAGGCACCTTATTTTCTTCCAGATTTTAGAAGAACTGCTTTCCATTTTCCCCGGTTTAGCATGATATTGGCAGTAGGCTTGTCATAAATAATTTTTATCAGCTTAAGTGGAGGTCCTTATATACCTATTTGTGTAATTTTTGGTTATGAATGGTTATTAAATTTAGTCAAAGGCTCTTTCTGCATCTATTAAGGTGGTCATGTTATTTTTACCTTTGCTTCCGTTTGTATTATATATTATGTTCATTGATTTATGTATGTTGAACTATCCTTGTATCTCTGGGATGCAGCCAATTTGGTCATGATGCATTATCTTCTTAATGATTTGTTGCATTCTGTTTGTGTCTTGTTGAAGATTGATATATTCATGCTCATTGAATAAATCAGCCTATCATTTTCTTTTTGTTGTTGTTGTTGTTGTTGTTGTTGTTGTTGTTGTTGTTGTTGACTCCTTGTCCAGTTTTGGTATCAGGGCAATCCCAGCCTTCAGGAATGAGATTGACAGTGTTCTTTCCCTTTCATTTTCAAGGAATATTGGCATTGGACCTTCCCCGAAATTCTGGGAAAGTTCTATATTGAATCTAGCAAGCCCTGAGCTTTTCCTAATTGATAGGATCTCTTTTACTACCTCAATTTCATTACCTGTTACTGCACTATTTGAGGTTTTGGTGTCTTTCTGGTTATTCGTACATGTCTAGGAATGTATCCATTTACTCTAAACACATTTATATATTTGTATGTTAATATACTGATGTTTGTACTTGAATACATTTAAATATATAAAACTATATTTTTAAGAAAGTTATAAGAGAATTTCTATAATACTATTTAATAAGGAAAATATTATAAATTCACTTACAGATTATATTGGTAAGCGTTCTTAGAGAGCAAGAATTAATAGAAATTATATATATATGGAATTTATTAGGGGGGCCGACCAGTCCAAGGAAAGGAGAGAAGCCAAAATCGCCACATGCACATCCAAAAACTAGAGGGTCCAGTAGGTGCTTAGACATGATTCAAAACAACACAAACTCAACACCTCAGGATGGCTGGTGTGAGTCCAGCATGGATTGCTGCCCAAAAGCAATGGCAAAGCCCAAAGACCAGAGCAAGTTTACAATGGAGATTAGCAATCTGAAGACAGGAGCAAGTCAATGTCTGGAGACTAAAGGGAAGGTCAGAGCTCTCCCCAAAGAAGCTGAAACATTCTCCTTCCTTTCTTATTGTTTAGTTCAAGCTGTCAGTTGGGCCCCCACACCCAGGCTGAGTTTTCTCTCATTTGCTGACCCACGAGTCAACCACACACACACACACACACACACATGAAAGCTCTGCCCTAGGTGTTTCCTAATCTCATCAAGTTGACGTAATCCCTCCTACCGGTCACACAGACCTACTTGCTAGTTTTACATGCTTTCATGTAATAATCACAAAATGAAAATTGCCAATAAAAAAACTAAAAGTGGAATACTCTTCAGTGTGTTGGGGTGATCAGTTGGATGGCTGACTTGAATTGAATTAATCAGAACCAATTCTTCTAAACTGAAGTACAGTGATCTAAATAACACTTCTTCTAAACTAAATACCACTACCAGCAATTAAACAATGCTTTTACCCTTGAATATATGAGAAAGCACATGGAAAGAAAATGAGAAGAGCCATCATTATAACATGAATAAGACAGAACATATATTGCATGAAATGTTATCAAGACTTCAGATCATTGCTCTGGCTG
Source organism: Ctenodactylus gundi (assembly GCA_004027205.1). Lineage (NCBI taxonomy): Eukaryota > Metazoa > Chordata > Mammalia > Rodentia > Ctenodactylidae > Ctenodactylus > Ctenodactylus gundi. Next base: position 66,263 of record PVKB01002612.1, on the reverse strand, counting down.
ACAGCTGTGACAGCTGTTACAATGGAGCATTGCGTCAACAGATGTGACTATGTTCTGAAAGCAGGAAATGCTTTTGTGATGTTAGGGTACATCTCAGAAATTAGCTTTTAATTAAAGACCTTATCATGATACATTTACTTAATTATAGTCTCTTTCTCCTAAGTAAGTCTTGGAAAAATAAAACTATTATAATTAGCAGCTCACCTATTGAGCTTACCACTAGGTGAGAGCACAGAAACGGAACCGCCAAGGTCATGTTCATTTCGTATGCAGAGTTTTCAGCACAATGTCTAGACCATAGCAGGTGTGTAAGTATGAGGTATCTACCCGCTTACTCATCTCTTATTAAATGATCCTGTGCGACATGACCCTACATGGGATGCGCTAAATGTTATGGTTTAGATTTTAAATATCCTTCAATAAAGCTTTTAGGTCAAAGGCACGGTCCCTCATGCACAAGTGTTCAGAGGTGGGGCTTTGGGAAGTGAGTGCACCACAAAGGCGGTAACCTCACCAACAGATTAATCCATTGCTGGGTACATGGTTATATGGGCAGCTGGGGGTGATTAAAAACTGAAGAGGTGGAGTAAGTAAGTGAGTCCTTGGGAGTGAGTCCTTGGGGGCTATATCTTGTTCCTGTCCCTGCTCCCGCCTTCTGCTTCCTCTTTCCTGGGAAGGGACCAGCTTGGTGCCACCCTGTTCTTTCCATTCTGTCCTAAGATACCATGAGCTATATAGACTGAAATTTCTGAAACCATGAGCCGAAAATAAATAAATGTATTTTTCTGCTTTTAAAGTGATTTTCTCAGGTATTTTGTCACAGCAGCAGGAAGCTAACATACTAAATATTTGAAATTTTTTAGGTAGGTGGATTCTGACTAGTGAGAAGATTACTATAGTTAATATGCTCCCAGAACCATATTCAATGACCAATAAATTAAATGTGGCTTCTATACTATGAAGCCTAGAATTGATAATAAAATGTTAAATACTACTCTTTCCTATAAACATTCATTTATGAAATAATTGAAAGGTAAATTATACAAGTTGGGCTCAAGGAGTTTAAAAATCATGGAACAGTGACCTGTTAGGTCTTAATAGTTTCTTTTAAATAATTAGCAATATAACATAAATTCATATTTTCAGAACCAATATAATACACATTAGTCACCAAGAAAGAGGATAACTTACCTGAATACTCTTACATGTATATATCCAGATTTACTTTGTTTTTAAGGAAAGAAGCCAGGATATAAGACTATAAAAGCAATTTTCAATATAAGCAATATTTTTGGTCTCCTTTATTCTTGATACTTCAAGATTTCAATTTAACTGAGACAATTGAGAAATTGATGGATTTTCTTTTAATGTAAACAAACAAAGCCAGAATATCTAATACAATGTTATTTCTTCTGAAAAATGTATAATATTGTACTTTTTAACACATAGAATTGATGACTTTGACTAGAAATTAAACAAAATTTAATGATGTAGTGTTAAGATAGTTTTCTTTCTGTTAATATCAAACTACTTTGTTTAAATATCAAGTAATTTTATTCTGTTTTAAGTTTTTTAATTAAGTAGTATGAAAAGTTTATAAACCATATCAGAACTGCCAAATGAAGGGGAGGGATTTTATGGGTTCCTTAATTTTCAAATTATGGGACTCATAAATATGATACAGAAGCCTCCTGCAACATGAACTGGAATACCTCGCAACATTTTCTTCAGAAAACTGGATTCAGCCTAGTAATGGAAAAGTCATCAGCAGGTTTCCACTACAGCCATCTGATCTTCCTCGTCTTGTCCGAGGCACAACGTCTGCCTCACTCCTGCTCGCAGATGGGACCCCTCATCCTCTCATATGGAATAGGTTCACTTTAAAGACTAGAAAAATGTGATAATTTTCTTGGACTTGAAATTTCTGAATGCCTTAATTATTACCCTAATTATTGACCTGTAAGTAATCAGTGCTCACTAAATGTTTATGAAATTTAGCCAATAATTCAAAGAAATTAAGCATTAATGGTGGACTATGTGCCCTGGTAAGACACGGATAAAGACGCTTTTAAGTGTGTTGGAGACCATTACTGCACCGGAACCCCGCCTAAATCCTGCGTGGCTAGTTGCAAAGCAACATCAGTCAAGAAGGCCTACGCGACGCAAGCTGCGTAAGCATATATGTGAAGGCAGAGCCAGGAACACACAGCTCTTAGCACCAGTCATGGGGGGAAAAAAAAATCTTATCCTCCGTTCTTTGATTGATGACTATTGTAAACCTTGGTAACAAGTCAGATTGCTCCCTATGGTCTACTTCAAAAGGTTTTTTTTTAAGAAAAAACGGTATCATTATGTTGTGACCTTGTTCCTTGCCACTTCAGGGTTGATATCTGCAACCTCCCTGGTAAATAGAATTTTTATGCTTAAGTCTTGCCCTTCTGAAGGCAAATACCTGCAAAACTCACGTGCTATAACGAAGTTCACTCCGCGCTCTGCATATATAAGCTGGTACAGTAAATATCCGTGAAAAAAAAGAAATGGGGCTCTTTCTGTCCTGCAGCAGAGAGCCCCGTGGGTTCCCCACTCTTCCTCTCATTTGTCTCATTCCGTTGCTGTGCTGCCCCCTTTCGGCACTTGTGAGGAACCCTGGCTGCAGCTCTGGAAGCAGCACAAGGGATGTAGCTGCAGAGTTCTCAATTTTCAAACACTGGCAGGCTGGGGTGGAGCTCCCAGTAGAGCCCTCAGCAGCCGACCTAAGGGCCTAGATCAGTCGCCAGCGCAGCAAAAAATAAATAAATAAATAAATAAATAAATAAATGTAAAAACAACAACAAGGGGCTGGAGGAATGGCTCAGCGGTTAAAGCGCTTGCCTAGCAAGCGCTAAGTACCCTAGTTCGATTCTCCAGCACCACATAAGGTGGACTGGACGTGGTGGCTCATGCCTGTAATCCCAGTGTTCGTGAGACTGAGACAGGAGGATTGCCATGAGTCCAAGGCCAGCCTGGGCTCCGAAGTGAGTTCAGGACCAGCCTGGACCACAGAGTGAGACCCTGTCTCAAAAAAAAAAAAAAATAACAACAACAACAACAATAAAAAAGCCCCACACAAAAACCACAACAAAAACAATGTGCAAATGTAAACACAGGCCATGGGTATTCCTAAAGTAGATTTATCTGAAAAAATATAACTCACAAAACTATTTCATACACTGGTATTTTAGATCATTGTTTATTATTACTAGAATCTCACTAACATGATAAATCATATGAATTTTAAGCAACTATAACTGATAAAATGTTTCCAATTTCATTTCTAATTTTATACTCAGTTTTTAACTTTATTATGCATTCAGTAGATGCTCAAAAATATTTGATGCACACGGGCAAAGTTACTAAGCCACTTTAACTGAATGAGCCGTCAAAATGCTTTTTTTTTTTATTTATCCCAAACAATTTATCCAAAAAGTTGAGCAGTCTGCTTGAGGCTTGCTTCTGTTTTGGGGGAAAGAGAAGATCTAATAATTCAATTCTCAATACAAACTCCAAAGTACTGAACGAGTCAATGCAGATGACCAAATAAAAAAGTACAATCTATTATCATCCAATAAATTGCAAATATGATTTGGGCAAAGTATGTAGTAGAAATAAGCTACTTAGACTTACAGCAGTAGTGAATGAAATGAAATGTTAACTTTACCAAAATATGTCAGAAATTCTAAGGTAAGAGGCCATAAATAAGATAAGTGGTTTACCCCCTGTCCATAGGGTACTGTACATGGCATATTCTACTGTACATGGCATATTCTAACAAGGGTTTGTTCAGTTAAATTTAATGGGGGAGGCACAGAGGAAAAGAGAGGCCAAAATTGATGTAGGGTGTCATTGTTTCCTTAAACCATGTTTCTAATGTGTTGTAGAATTTAGAATTCATGTAAATAAAACAAAGACATAAATAAATTTTAATTAATTCAGGATATTGGCAATAACTGAAGAAAAATTCTATAAAATGTTCCCAAGCTTGGTGAGCTGTACTAATTCTTACCCAGTTCACTTAGATTTTTGTCTTTTTAACATTTAAATTGAAAACAAAAAACTATTAAATGTGCACTAAATCTCTTCACACATATGCTCTGACACTCACAAATACACTGTTATTGGTATTTTGCTATAGAGCAAAATGAAATGTGTCCATTTTCAAAATTGGGTTGAATGGATTTTGAAGTGCCTCTTAGTGTGTATGACAGCAGAGCCTTGGGTTTGTTCTTTGGAGTTTTTTAAAATGTATACCCACCTAACCATCACCTACACATTTGTGTCCAAATTCCTGGGTTTGAGGACCTTGTAACAATGGAACAACGTTTGCAGCAATATTACCCCTCCTTTGCTCCTGGTTTGATAACCATCACAGGGTTCAAAACATACTATAAGATGAAATAACATCTAAGAGCAACACAAAATGAAACTGGCCTTCCTCAGGGATTATCAGTCAGAGCAAAACTCTCAAATTGTTTCTGGAAAAAAAATGGTCAAGCATAAGAAAAGTGGAAACAAGAGAAACTCCTACACTTAAAAAAAAAAAAAAAACAGAAGCTTTGGGTCAGGGTTGATGAACACCTTCACATTTTTTAATTTGGTGTGCAATATTAAACGTTCTTCATCCAGTAATTTTTCTCTCCTTTTTGGGGGTGAGAGAGTAAAAAAGAGAGAGAGAAAGTGAGAGAGGGAGAGAAGGAGTGGGGGAGAGAGAAAGTGAGAGAGAGAGGGAGAGAGAGAGAGAGGGAGAGAGAGAGAGAGATATTGGAAATTTTCTTCCAGCACTCTGGGAGGCTGAGAAAACAAGAAGATAGCAAGTTCAACCCAAGCAACTTAGAGACTTAACAAGACCCTGTCTCCAAATCAAAACAAAACAAAAAAAAAATGGTTTGGGGATGTGGCATGGTCTACAGAGCCAGGCTTCCCTTCCCGGCCAGCACACACCCCATCGCGCCGCGTCCCCTTCCTCACCCCGCCTTCTTTCTCCAGCTCATTCCCTAGGATCCTCCGGGTCTGCTGTGCACACCTCTGTTCTGGCTAGGTGTGCTCCAAGAGGGTCCGGCCAAGAGGCGGCCACAGACAGCCAGCGGGCAGAGCCGGACCAGGCCGCCTCGTGCTGCTCTCCTTTGTTCTGTCTTTCCTAATCGACCCTCTACTCTTTCCTAAACCAAAATGGAAAGCAAGAGGGAAATTCTTCTAAGAAAAATTTATTTTCTTATATTGTGAAGCAAAAAAACTCAAGGCACAAGAATGTTCAGTGACCACTCCATGCTGACTAAACTACTGTGAAAAGACAAAGCCAGCGCGGATTTGGAAACCCCGTCAGTGCCGTGAGTCGGAGGAAAACCACAATGTGAGGTTTTATGCCACCAACGGGAGAACTAAAAAGGAAAAAGCTGAAGCCTTGTTTTGATGATAATTGACATACAAACTGCCCAATTTCAGTACTAATTTAGTTCAGCATTTTGTTTTTCAGTCAAACTTGGCTATTTTCCAAAACATGTTAAGACAAAACGGGTTCCAAAATAATTTTGCTTGGGTCTGCATATACCCTAGATAACCCTCCATACTGATCCTCCATGTTGTCTGACACTTCCATTCTAAATTTGTCTGGATTCAAATGTATTAAAGACAATTTGTGGTGAGAGCATTTCTAATGATATAAAATATATACATGGACCAGGAAACTTTTGGTGCTGCCCCAACTCTTTTTACCCTGATTCTTAAGAGTTACAGAAACACACACACTGACAAACATGATTTAAAAAATCATCATGTCATAATCTGAATCAGAGCCTAAGTCCTAACATAGAGTGTCTTAGAATAAAGATGTTTTAGTGTCACTTACAGAGTGAGAAAGACAGAAAGAGAAATTAGAAATTTTTTTCCAGTACTCTGGGAGGCTGGCTTTAAAGCAGTTTCACATTGTCCCACATCTGAATACTAATCCTCTGACCAGCCTCTTGACAAATAAACTCAGGGTGTGAAGCAGCTAACTCAAACAAGCATCGAGAGAATATGTTAACAATTATCCCAATTCACAAAGTTTTCTCAGCCCCACATACTCCACTGCTCTTGGAAGCAATCACACTTAAAAAAGAGAGAGAGAGAGAAGAAAGAAAGAAAGAAAGAAAGAAAGAAAGAAAGAAAGAAAGAGAGAGAGAGAGAGAAAGAGAGAGAGACACAGGATCACGGTTCTGATCACAGTGACCACACCCACTCATCTGTAAAAACAGACCAATTAAACCTTTAAGATAGAAGAACTCAGTAATTCAAGATTTTATGTATGAACTCTACCGCCAAACGTTTATCATAGATAGACAAGTTGTTGGTTTACTTTCATGGAGTAACAGAGCTGATGTACAAAAGGTAAAGCAATGGCCCTACACCATTAAAGATAACTCACATCTTCAGTAGAGAAGAGAGCTTGTCCACGGATATGAATGACCTTTGTCACCAAGGAGTTCATAGTCTAACTGGAAAGAAAATGGAAACGGGAAGGAAAAGAGAACCCTAACCAGTTTCACCCTTACATTTGTTTAGTCAATTCCTTTAACTCAGTGCTATGGTTTGCCACCCCTGAAAAGCTGAAATTGATTGAGATTGTGGTGGCACAGGGAGGTGGGGACCTGAAAGTGGTGGTTAGGTCAGTAAGAGGGACTTATGCTTTTCTTGGAGCGCTTACCCTTACAGGACTAGAGAAGTGACCACAAAAGCGGGTTGTTAGTCAGTAAGGTTGCCCTGCGGTTCATCGCCTCGGCGTGTATGAGCTTGCGCTTTTACCCTATGAGTTGAGGGAGCCTAAAGGCCTCATCACAAGCTGAGCAGATGCCAGTGCCAGGGTCTTGAACCACTCAGCTTCCAGACCGTGTGCCAGAATAAACCTCTTTCCTTTATAAATTACCCCATCTCAGCTATTGAGCTATCACAGAAAATTGACTAAAACATTCAGGGATTTCATTGTTAGATTTTCTCCTCAAACAGTAACCTAAAATATAGGAAAAAAATGAAGAAAACTATTATCCCCTATTCCAAAAGTGTTTTGCATTTTCATGTATAAAGTTCTGGTCTTTTGCCTATAGTATGTATGTATGCTAGTAAGCATGTGTATCTAATTTAAAAGTGATAGAATACTACAACTTTTTACAACCTGATTTGTATAAAAGTTTTTATAATTGTAATGATGTATGTGATTGAATAATGTATTTAAACGATTTTTCTTGTTTTAGCGCACATCTGTTGTATTAGTTACTTTTTCATTGCTGTGATTCAATACCTGACATTCAGAAATTTAAGGGAGGGAAGGTTTATTTTAGCTCATAGTTTCAGAAGGTCACAGTCCACTCAGAGGTGGCCGGCAACAGCAGAAGTACATGGCAGAGGCAGAGGTGGAGACAGCTCCTCACGACATCACACACAGGAAGCCAGGTCTCAGGGAGTCCAGTCTCCACCCAGAGGAACGTAGAAACATATATGTACCTCAAAGTCCCATCCCAGTGATGTACCCCCCTTCTGAGTATAGCCTCAGTGTTACACCCCTTCCAGATATGGAGAATGTGGTAATCCCCACTACACACTTGTAATCCAATCTACATGTCTGTAATCCACGTCTCCAGCAGGTCCCAATCTCCCTACAGCACATGGTTTCATAAACAACCATAACATCCAAATACATGAGATCTTTGTGGGACACTCCAGATCGAAAACACAGTATCTCCACATGTGTTAGACCATATGGATGAGCCTGGATTTATGTAACCTATCACCCAAACTTCTTTAAGGTTGTATTCATTTTTTTTCTACTACAAATAGCACTAAAATATCCATGATTAAATGCAATGAACCTATTCTGCATAATATGATACTGAAGGACACATATCATTTTATATTTGCCAAAATTTATAAAATGTTCACCACCGAGTGGAATTCTACTGTACAATATAGATTTGGTGTGATAATGACATGTCAAGATAGGGTCATTGATTGTAAGAAATGCACCATTCTGGTGTGGGATGATGACAGTGGGGAGGTCAGAGGGGTGAGTCAGGAGATATGAGGAAACTGTTTCTTCCTCAATTTACTATAAGCCTAAAATTTCTCTTTAAGTATTTGTTGTAAAGTAGATAATTTATATATAAAAGTATCTAACATATACGAGATTGTATGAAAATCTGTGTAAATTTTTAATAGTTTTCTTACTGTCATTTGTAGAGATGAAATTTCTGGAAAGGGTTCAGGTTGATAATAGGCCAATTGTTCCCTTTCAGAAAATTTTTACCAGATGATGCTGTCACCAGCATTGTATGAAACATCCTTTTCCTTCCAATCTCACTCACTCCGAGGGTTGGAAATTTAGTTTCAACATCTCATTCACAGAAGAAAAAAATCTACTCTGAGCCACAATCCTTGAGTTGTATCTCAATTCTTACCCAAAGCTGTGCAACCTGGGTAATGCACTATCTACTCTGCACTCCAGAGTCTTTGACTACAAGGAGAAAAACCGATATCTCTCCTCCCCAGAGTTGCTGTTGCAAGTGTAAAATAAAATTAGGGTGTGAGATAGGCACAGATGAAACTTTCATGCAGTGATAGTCAAAGAGTTGATACTTTTCAGAGATAAAAGTATCCTTCCCCAGCTCTACTCCAGTTTAACCCAACGATGGATTATTGTGAATAACTTTGTAGCATATGTTCTATGATGATAAATATCCCTAGTATTATTAATCTCTCCTTGACATGTGGGTGTCTTCGGGTATTAGTCCTTACCCACTTCTTATAATCTGTTGCTCTTCCATAATAAGTTTCCAAATATTCACCCTACCAAAATTTCCCCATTCCATCTAAAAATCTCTATTTACCTAGTAGGCATGCTTTCTTCTCTCTCAAATCTTCTCAATATTTTACATTTGAATATTTTACATTTTTCTGTGTGAGTGGGCTCTCTCTCTTCAATGCCACTTCCCACGTACTCTCTCATCTGCTTGTACAAGTCTTGGCTATTGGATCATAGGCCTAACATGCCAAAGGTTGTTGACATAATTAGTTCTATTTCGCCTACCCCTTCCATTGCATTCGGATTGCCATGCTTTCATTGAAGCGCTGGTTCCCTTGCCTTCAGTGGCATTACTTCCTACCTGTGCTTCTCACGTGGCTCTGTCTGTCCTCACGTGGGCTACACTGTCTTGCCCACCCCTTTCACAATGCTCCCCATCCTAGGCTCCATCTTCATCCCAATGTACTTTGGGCACACCCTTTTCCTGAATTGTTTATCATCATTGTTTTATCAATATCAACATGAGAATTCTGTATTTATAAATTTACCTCTGAGCTTCAGATTCCTAAAATTCATTGTTTTTGAAATATATCCAATCAGATGACCCATAAATTGTCAAAATCACATTCAAAAGTCCTAATTCACTATGGTTTCTTTAAAAAGTCTGCTTTCCCCCATATTTGTAGTTTTAGGGGGTGGCAATACAGCCCATTATAAACTCAGAAACTTTAGAATCACTCAATAATTTTCTCTCCTCCTACATAAATTCTACTGATTTTGTCAAAAATAAAGGATAATAAGTATTATATAGTGCTTACAGGCACTTTTGTGGTTTTCAGGCACTGTTGTAAGCACTGGGTAATCATTCCCTTAGTCCTTATAACAGAATTTTTTTTATTGTTGTTTTTCTGTAGTAGGGAATTAAACCCAGGGCTTTCTCACTGAGCCACAATTCTAGCTCATTTTTAAATTTTTATTTTGTTTGCATTTTATTTTATTGAGAAAGGGTCTGGCTAAGTAGCTCAGGCTGGGTTGGAACGTGAAAATGGCATACATTAGGCTCCAGAGTTCTGGGCTTACAGGTATGCTTCTCCACACCTGACAACAGAAATATTATTATCCCCTTTTTACAGTTTATTTAACTGAAGCACATGGATGTTGAAAAACTGTTTCAAGATCACAACAGCAAGAACCCAAATGCAAGTGTTCCGGTTCCACATCCCACTGTTGCTATGATATCGTCTCTCTGTAATTCAAACAATGAGGCTAGATATACCTAGTTCTCCATGAACTGATCACTACTCACTTGTCAAATAGAACTTTTTGTTATTTCCTGGCTGAACTGTATGCTGTTCAAATACCTAACCCTTGCAGTTCACAGCCACCACAAGCTCTGTGCCTTTGTATAGTTCCTTATACTATTCCTGCTACGTAGGTCTTTTCTTATCTTTCTCATCCCTGGGCAGCGCTAATGCTTAATATTTGTTAAGTCTTTAGTCAACTAAAGGCATTGCTTATGCTCCCACATTGGCACAGGCCTCCTCTACATCCACACACTTGAATGCATATTTCCCCCTTTTTATTCATTATATTACATTAATGTCATCTAGTTATAGACTGTAAGAATTTTAAACATAACGCAGAGTTCAATTTTTTTAGCTTTAACTTCTCAATACCTATCTTAGTTACTTTCTCGTTGTTGCGACTTAACACCCCACATCCACAACTTTAGGGAGGAAAGATTTATTTTAGCTCACAGTTCAGAAGGTTTCAGTCTGTTCATGGGGGTGGCTGGAAAATGATGGAATCACACGGAGGGGGAGGGCTGGAGCCAGGTCCAGGGGCAGAGCCGGAGCTCCAGAGACAGAGACCCTCACAACTTGGCAGAACCGAGGCAACTCTGAAAGGAAAGGCAGAGCCGGCACACACTCCTCTAGGTCAAGCCCCAAGCATCCACCCCTTCCAGCTAGGCTCCACCTCCCAGCACTCCACAGTCTCCATGGGTACATGAGGCTGCTGGGGGCCATTCCAGATCCAAACCATAGCAACAACTGTTTAAATAGTTAGAACCTACAAGGTGAACGGTCCTCCTTCTTCGTCAGTGGAAATTTGGTTCCAGGACTCCTTCCAAAACCCAGGGATGCTCAAGTCCTTTATAAAGCGGCATGATGTTGTCATTAGCCTACACTACCCTCCCATTTATTCTAAATCATTTCTGGATTACTTACAATATGTATACTACAATATAGACTCTTTGTAAACAGTTGTCTGTTGTATTAGTTAAGGAATAATGGCAATATTTTTATTTATTCAAAATAGACAATTTTTTTTCAAAAATTTTAAAACCAGAGTTGGATGAATCTACAGATGTGAACTCCATGTATACAGGAGATGGACTGCGTAGGGAGATGATGAGCTGTGGCTCCGGAGCTTTATTGATAAGGATAAAAATCCCATCTCTATCACTTACTTACCTGCATGATCGATCTTCAGCTAGTTCTCTCTATAACACTACTATCCCAAAAAAGCTGTTTTCCAAGAATAGTGATAGTATTACTGACAGAAAGACGAGGAGAATATAAATGAGTTTTATCTTCTTCAAAAGAAAGTGGCCAAAAGAAACAAAGACACCATCCCACTGTGAACATCCACGGCAGACACGCACCGTCCTGCCTCGCTCTGCACGTCAGCCGTGCCTGTCCTCCTCCACGGGACAGGTTAAATCAGAGCCACAGGAGGTGCAAGCAAGCATGCCTGCAAACCAAGCAGACAGGGTGAGAAGCTCTCCATATTGCTTTGTTGAAGGCGCCGTTAGGCTTGTCAGGGGGACAAAGACTCTTGTGAAAGAGAAGCGTGTATGCCCAGAAGGGCCATTTCATCTTCCTAAAGTATCCATGGCTCCTTGCAGCAGCTTGTGCTTCCAGGGAATCTGGCTTATGGCCAACTGAATGGGCAGAGCAGCTAGGACGTTAATGTATCTCTAAGAAATACTTCTTGGATCTGAAGACACCTATAGGCCACAGGATACAACATTCTGTCCAAGCTATTAACATAAGAATTAATGGGAAGAAAAATTTTATAATGCTGAAGGACATCAGATCGATATTGAAGATACCATAATAAGTCTGCTTTCCCTAGGGTACTAATTAAGGATCTTTTGGCTGCAGTTGACAGACATCAGACACTGATTCTGGCTAGATTCGTGATAAGAGAGAATCTATTGGAAGAATGCTGCTAGCTCTCAAGAAGTTGCAGAAAGAATTGAACAAAAGAGGATTCAGGAAAGAAAGGAATTAAGGTAGCCCTGGAGATCTTAGTGCAGGATTTCAGGGACATGCTTATGACTATGGTAGCATCCCTAAAGTGACTCGGAGGAAGTGAGTCAATAGTCACTAGATTTACTTTCTTCATATTTCAATCTTCTAAAAATTTGGCTCAATTTGTAATAATGCCCAGTCCCAGATCAGATAGCTGTGACTGGAGGCCTGGTGACAAGGCTATAGAAACCATCCCCGCAGCAGAAAGTGACCTGAGTCAAAGATCATCTCCTGCAAATAAGTTTTTCAGCTTTAAAATAAATTACTTCTTTTTTAACTCAGGAGACAAAATTAAAACCTCCTGTGTGTTTAGTTAGAGTCAGTGCCCCTCATTAAAAAGAAGAGAGAGAGAAAAATGCATATCCATGGTGCCAGTTTCTTTCCAGTATTCTTCAAAGGAAGAATATGGAAATAAACATTTTTAAAACCAAAGCTGGAAACAAATAGAAAAATAACTAAATATAGTGAATAGTTTATTTCTGCTTCTCCATCAACACAGCGCAGATGGAGACATACCTACCAAAATCTGTCCTTCCTTTTTCACGTTATGAACTTGTGATAGGTATGGAGCTGCAGGGCTAGAAACTATATTTCCCAGGTGCTTCTGGGCCTGCCTCTAGTTTTTAAAACAATGAGTGAGCAGCAACGTCTTCATTACTATATGCAGAGACTTTTAGAAAGCAGGAGTCCCTTCCTACGTGCTCTCGTCTCTGCGCCAGGCTCCCTCTAAGGAAAGTGCAGAATGAACAGAAGGATCCAGGGAGCCTGAGACACCTCACGGAGGAAAGCCACCGACCAGCCAGAAGTGATTATGTGAACAAGACAAAAATTTCTACTTGAAGTAAATCAATAAAACCGAAGGTCTGTCTATCGGAGCAGATAGCATTAACTATCCTAGAACTTGACTTCAAAAGCCAGATAATGTGTTGGAAGACAATTGCTGGATTTAGTCAACTAATACAAGAAAGAGATAAGTCTAGGCAAGAGCTGGCTGATTGGAGAGGTATTAAAAAGAAGAAACAGAGATTATAAAACCAATCTGCTTCCAGACCTCAAAAAGATGGAAGATGAACTGTAAAAGGGCTGTCAGCCATAAAAACCTGTTAAAACTGTTCAGCTAAACAGAATTTAGCCATATGGAAAACAAGTACTTAGAAGTATTACCTACTTAGTCAAAACTATTATTTCAGACGGTGTCCAGGTAGCCACTGTCACAATGAGAAAAAGGCATAAGGAGTAGAAATCAAAGAAAAAAATCCATATTAAAGAATTATACCTAGGAAAATACAAGGCGAGATTTGGGAAAAAGAAAATTTCTGAAAACAGGACAGATTAGACAAAATGAAGCCAACATTTGGTCAAAGACACCACACAACTCTGTACCAAAAAGGCTTTTTAGATTTTGAGGGCTACCAAGTGTCTCCAGGAGGTTCCACCTCGCTCACACGTGCAAGTTGAGTGAATATAAAACATGGCACCCTAACCATTAGAAACTCTATCCCCGGTGCTTCTGGCCCGCCCTTGCTGCTTAAAATACTGAGTGAGCAGCAACGCCTCCATTACTGTGTGCAGAGACATAAAACGAAAATGGACAAGGTGTCCACGCCAAACAGTGAGGACAAAAAGCTTTGCCCAGGTGGAGAGTTAGTGCTCAAGGACGGACCGTCCTCTTTTGAAATCCAACCTGTCAGGATTCCCTCACCGCTACAGAGCAGTGATTATTTACCAGTTGTTTTCCAGACTGGATGCCTCAACTGTCCCATGGTACATGGGGTTTGTGCACACCGAGAGGTGTCAAGGGATCAGGTAGGTATCTTGTCTCTCATTCTGTGACCAGACAGCTTTTAAAGAGTGACATCTTGATATGACAATCATGATATTGACCAAAACGATTGGGTTTTTAAAGAGATAAAGGAGGAAAGTTGGGAGTGTAGGTCATCATCCTGAAGGTTAAGAGCGAGTAGATTTTCCATAGAAAGATACAATTGGACATCTGGTGGCCAGAGGGAAGACTCTGACAGAAATGATCAACTAGCAAGCAAAATATTATGTTTCCTTAGTGCCCAGCAAGTTCCTTTGATGTGATCATGTGACCTGTCCTTATCACTGAAATGGAACAAGAAATAATGCCTATGGCGTGCAGGCCAAGGTTTTGAAGAAGTGGGTGCACACTCTTGATGCTTTGTTTTGCCTCAGCCACCCTGGTGCACGATCCTCAGGTGATGGATGGGTCACAAAATGGGAGGCACCTGGGTTTGGGATTATCAGAAAGCAAATACATCCAGAGAACAGGAACACCCACTTGGACAAGTACAGAAAAGAAAAATCAGCTTCTATTTTGTAGATTATCTGGAGGAAGGAAGTTTGTTTATCATCCAGAATTTGTTAGTTATAATCTATGCTTCAACGTGAAAAGAAAACATATACAGATTTACCATATTGCCCAAAAAAGCATGCTCTACAAAAATGATGTGAAATGGTGAAATAAACACAAAAGGAACAAAAGAGAAAATGGTGGAATGAAGGCTGACACAAGGTGTGGGAAGTACTTACTTAGGAAAGTCGACGGATTGGCAAATATATATATATATATATATATATATATATATATATATATATATATATATATTAGATGGCTTTAAGAATGGGAGATCAAGGATACTTCAGAAGGCAAATTTGGAAAAGAGATTGAAGATAGAGCTCAGTGAAAAATATGTGTCACTAGAACCCACACAGCCCAGCCTCTGCTACTTAAGAAGCGACTAGGACTCAGCTTGGGAGGAGCATCCACCTTTACTAAGTCCCACTGATGCACAGAACTTCCAGTCGGTTCGGAGGACCTCTGTCTTTAACATAAAAAGATAAACAAAGCTCGCTAGATATGTTGGAAAACCCTCCCAGGTGAATGAGAAAGGATCATGCCAAATTAATAACTACAAGAAACTCAATGTAAAAGGGAAATTTGAGGAAAAAACATCTAGCAAACAAAAAACTTGGAATAATGAGAAGGTTTTTAAAAGACTTCCGAGAGAAAAAAAGATTCACTCACAAAGATACCAGAATCAGAATAGAAGCGTGGGCAGCTACAATGACTATAGACAAGAGCTTTCCAAATTCAAGGGACATATATATCTCAACCTAGAATTCTAAAACCAATCAACAAAGAATGACAATACAAGAAAGTCTAGCAGACATGCAGGTGCTCAATTTTTGCTTCCACACAGGCATTTCATCCCCTGTCAGGAGATCCTGCTGTGGAACATATCCCAACAACGCAAGGAAGTAGGCCAAGGGAAAGACGTAGGCCAAGGAGCAGGAAATCCAACACCAGAGAAAATGAAACCTAATGTACCAAGAGGCAATAAATAGTCCAAGAGAATAACCAACTTAGCCTTGTAGAACAAATACTTGAGTTAACCTCTCTAAACCTGGTGTATAAGCTGATTGACAAGAGTACTGGAAAGAAGAAAGCATTTTTAAGAGTTGGACAGGACTTTACACACCTGCCAGTCTCACATCTTGTAATAATGGAACAGATACTCAAAGTGGGTAAGTCACCTCCTTTCCTGGCACACGTAGACCACTGGCTTCTCCTTAGAAGCCATTGCACAGAAGACTGGGCGCTCACTGCTAGGAAAGATTTGGGCTGCAGTCTGGAATGGAGAAAACTTCTTAAAAGAGAACTTTCAGTTTTCTCTTCTTTTCTTTTCTATTTGTTTTTTCACATTTAGCTCAGTTTGGCTTGAAGCCAAAACCAATTCTCATTTTCATGAGCAAAGATATACTTTGCAGTTTATTTCTGTCCATTTACTCTGGCATCGAATGATTTGTTTTCAGCTAAACTACTGTATAATCACATTGCTTTTATTGTTGAGCTTTTGCAGCAGTAGCTATAAACTTGGGGCAAATTTTTGTTGTCCTTTCAAAAATAATAATTGGCTTCTCTCAATTTACAATGCATTCTATTTTTATCCTGATGAATTTTATCATCCATAACATATATGCAGCCTTGGAGAAAATGCTAAGACTTGCCGCAGACCCATAGACCTTCATTGCCTTTTGTTTGTAATGACTGAACACATACTGCATAAATCTGCTTCTCTTAGGGAAACTATCATTCCAACTACTTTAATTTAAAAACTGTTATTTTCTTCAGTTTTTTTTCAGTTCCACTTCAAAAAAGTACTAACGCTTAATGAGGACTTCTTGTTTTTGTCTTCACTCTAAGGTTCTGTATAGAGGGCAGCCAGATAGGTTATTTAATCTTTTAATGAATTAATTTTGGATTTTTCTTGCCCTCCTAGATCTACTCAAAAAATAGACAGGATGACTCAGAAAAGCTTGCTACACCCTTATTTTTAAGTTTCAAAATTTCAACTTCTGCTAAATTTGCTATTATCTTTCATGCTGAATGTCCTAGGAATGCATATGAGAAGATTCTAACCATGAATTATGCCTGCTAATGCTGATCTTTTGCTAATCTTCATGAGACAAACATATGATTTATTGGCATCGTCTAATTTTGCTCTTATTTTCAAAAATATGTTCATGTTATTACTCAGTTCTTTAAAGATAACTGATGACATTTGAGAGAAGCATCACACCGGACTGGAATATGGTGACAAAGGCCTAAGGATATAGTGCTCAGGATGAGGCTGAAATAGCATCAGCCTACATTACCATAATCCCTCACGTTTCTATAGTGATATACAGTTTTGAGGACATTTTCAGATATATTATCATATTTGATCTTCACAACCAGCCTGTCAAGCAGAGAGAAGACAGATTGATATCTCCATTTTGCAAATGAAAAAAAAAATGTGACTCAAGTTATGCACCTCAACCACAATTCCACAGCAAATAAATGTCAGCACTTGGCTTCAAAGACGAATATTCTCTTGACGCTACACTCAGCTTTAAATGTGTTGAAGTAAAGTAACATTCTATAGGAACTTACTTACCAACGAAGATTTTTAAATGTTTATAAATCAAGATAAGAACTGTCTAAAAGGTTCTTGCCTTGTAAGGAAAATGTTATAGAAGGTCATACTAATTTCTCACAATAAAGATGGTATCTGATACAATTCACTCCTAAAGCATAAAGTACTTCAAAACATTAGTCAGAAAATAAATGGTTTCTTTTCTCACTAGTTTAATTAATTCATTTTAATCTTAGAAAAGCTGATTCTGACTTAACAACGTCCACAAATCTAGTATATTTTTATTTAGTATTATATTGGAAATACTTTGTTATTATATTACTGTAAACAAGATTATAATGACTGTATTTTCATTTTGCTTTTTTGAAAACAAAATCAAAATAGGACCAGTAGTTCAAAAACATGAACTAAGCTCATGATACAGGTTTCCATATTACTTCACAGAAAGACTGTACAATTTAAAGACACATAAATCGGTAAGATCTCACCTTTTTCAGCACAACCTAATGGATTGAAAGGAAGTATAAAAAAAAGGTCCGTGTTGGACACAAGAATTCAGAAGTTGTTGACACATCTATTTACCTATTATCATTTATTTCTAGACCACAAATCTTACTGTCTAGATCTCAGCATCTCTCTGAGTCTCATGTGTTTGGAAGGTGACTAGATCCCGAGGCGCTACACTTAGTGAATTGGTCCACTGATGGTTTCACATGCTGTTAGGAGTTGTGGCATGTTCGAAGGGATGGGTCACTGGAGATGTGGCTTGAGGGGGTAATTTTTCTTCCTAGTTCCACCCTTTCTCTCTATCTGCTCCCTGACTGCCATGCATTAAAGAATTTCCCTACTCCTTAGCATTTCACCATGTTGATTCTGCCGTGGAGCCAGCCAATCAGGGACTAAAACTGCAAACAAAAAAGACCCTCCTCTTCCTTAAAATTGTAGATATCTGCTTGTCCAAATGACTGAAAAAATGACTAAGTCAGACAATGTTTACAACAGTGACATTAGATGAAATCAAAGAAAGTCATAAGAGTACAGAAGATACCCATGAACTAAGCCTCAGGGAACTCTAGTGTTGGAATGAAGAGCAAAAGGAAAGAACTAGAATTAAACCAAGGAAAGAACTACCAGAAATGCAAAAAAGAAAAAAGAAAAAAAAGAAAGAAAAGAAAACCAGGCAACTGTGCATCCTGAAAAGTGACAATCACCTTTTAACAAATACTGATGAGGGAGCAAGTAATATGAAGCTGAGCACCAAGCCGTGAATGTAATAACGTGACCTTGAGATCTCAACAAGAACAATTTTACTGTCGTGGTGAAGACAAAACCCTAATCGAGATAAATAGAAGAGAGAGTGGGGGACAGATAAGGGAGTTGATGAGTTAAGGTGACGTTTTTATAGACGTGTAGAGCAAAGCAGAACTAAGATGAGTTAGAGAAAGAAGAACAGTTAAAGAAAGAGCTTAACAGCTTGTACTTCCGTTGGCTAAGATTAAATGATCATAGGATATTAATCAGCGCAATGCAGTAGTGAGTAAAAACAACTTTGTGGGATGGAATTGAGTGATGAGCTTTTCAATAGATGATCAAATATTACACATGTAGGGCTAAACTTTAGATCAGAGCCCCAAAATTTCTTTCTGGTCACAGTCAAGAAAAATACAAAATATTGTGGCAAATTTTGATAGCGGAAAGATGGACATAGAAATCTATTGTGAGTCTCTTCTGATTTTGCAACTATTTTAATAAGGTCGAGAGCAAAAATATAGAGGCTATGCGATGCAGATTTGAGGCAAGTAGGGAAGAAACCACCCAGGAGACTGGAATGGCAAATTATCACACACACACACACACACACACACACACACACACACACACACACACACCCCTAGGAAAATGACTACCCAGAAACTGTAAGAATGCCTCAAGGCCGATTGTCAAGAATTTTCCTTGTCTCATGGTTTCAGAAGTTTCAGTCCACAATTGACTAATTCCCCACTTAGCCTGTGGCAAGGCACAGACATGGTAAGGAAAGAATGTGGAACAGAAAAGCTGGTCAGCTCATAGCCCAGGAAGCAGAGAGCAAAAAAGTCCAAGGGAAAGGAAATGGACCTTGACAAGAAGCCACCCTTCCAGGCCACTGTTGACCAACTCCGGTTACCACTTTTCTCCAGCCATGCCCCACCTCCTGATAGCACCTTCAGCCACGCATTAACCCTTTGGTGAGGCTGACATTCCCATATCTACTCGCCTTCCCAAAGCCCCATCTCTGAATTCATGATCCTTTTGGGAGATATTTTTGCTCCAAGCCATAATACTATGCTAATTAAATTTGTAATTCACTGCAGTGCCCAGCTCACCCAATCCTTCTTTCTTGATCTCTTTTTTCTGTATTACTAATTAGCTTCCAATCTTGCTTTCATTGAAAAATGAGTTCTATGGAAACAAATGGGGTTTTTTTCCTATTTTAATTACAACGGTTTTCTCAACACTAATGCATATTGATGACGCAAATTAATATGTCCTGTCAAGGAGCTGTCTTTATCTCTATTCATTGTCATTTCTCCGCCTTGGCTCTAGGTAGGTGTGAATGTCATCATACCCTTATTTTAATTTTTGGCATGTTTTTAAAGAATTATCTATATGTACTTTAGAGAAAAAAACCCATAGCCACATGCTGAAGTGGCATCTCTTTTCCCAGAACTAAACTAAAGCAGGGTGAGAACTTGAGTCCAGGAACTGAAGAACAGCCTGGACAACATAGTAAAACCCCACTGAATGATTGAGAGAGAGAGAGAGAGAGACTGAGAGAGATCAGTTTTAGAGGTTATAAGTTGTATAAATAAATTAACATTTAGGAAGATGCCATCCAGATATTTAGAGACATAATATAAATTAATATCCACTGTTCTGAAAATCTTCCAATGGTATCTATTCTATTTTAGAAGGGTAGTTTGAGAAAACTTTTAAGACATTTTGATTTATTAATTCTGTAACTGAAATCTAAAGTGTCTGTGAATGGTATATTGCTCCAAGATTTCACAGAAATATTGATTTTTGAGTTGATACTGGGGGAAAAATTAAAAAGTCATGCCAAAATGGACAATTCCAATTATAAAATAAGTAAACTTAGATGAATGTTTTTCTTTCAGATTACAAGTATTTTTGCTATCTTCAGATAGCGTGTGCATCACTGCACTTCAGTGATAACCTGCTCCACCAAAAAAATCTATTTGAGTGGGAATTATCTCACTAGAGCTAATACAGTAGGTGACCTTGAAAACTAAATGTGAAAGGAAATAGATTATCAAAATAAGACACAATCCCCAAACCAATAAACTCTGTGACTTAGTTAGCAAATATGTGTCACAAAGAAGCATGGGTCAACAATTCTGAAAACACCTTATATGCATACTGGGATTAAACAAATAAGTAAATATATTGCCAAAACTTGATTCAAGAGTTTTTATGTCAGGGAACTTATAAATTTTTTTTTAAATGAAGAAGAACCAGCTGTTGTGGAAATGGATTCAGGGGTTCAGGGGTATCAATGTAAACTCTTAAATGAAATTCTTAAAGTATAAATGCAGAAATAAACACAGATTATGTTATGCATGACTTAGTAATATGTGTGTGTGTGTGTGTGTGTGTGTGTGTGTGTGTGTGTGTGTGTTTCCTAGTTCAAGGTACCAAAGAGGCCTGGAAGCAATAACCTCCTAGTAGCAAGGGTCAAATGTAGCTTCCGGATTTTCATTTCTGAATCTCATTCCCCATTTTGAATCCTTTAGTAAAGTAGTTAGCTCAAGTACTGGGGTAGAAAAATAAAAGATGATCCTAAGCATGGGAAGCAACCTAAAGGGGTTCCTAATGGCGCAAATAGAAAAATTGGTGCCATAAAATAAATAATAACACTGAATTAGAGCACATAAGCACGCAGCTTTCTTCCCTCCCGACAGTGGCTAGCCCCGCTTCCGGATTGTCACAATGCAGTGCAGGCACAGTAGCAGGCCTCGCTGGCTGGATTCAAGACCCAGAGATGACTGATTGAAGCAAGAGATTAAGATCTTATTAGTGCAATAGTCGGCCAGGGATCTGAAGCCAGACTTGAATCCCCCAGAGAAGTAGGAAATCCATAATTAAGTCAGTGTGGAGGGCAGAGCTGGGGGTTGGGGACTGAAGATGTTAGAGGTCTGTGGCAGGCTGTAAGGCCTTGAGAATTGCGAAAGCACAGGAACTGGACAAGGAGACCCATTTCCCAGCCAGGCTATGGCCTTGAGACAGCCAAAACCTACACCATCAGGGGAACTTCCAGGCCGGCATTAACATTTTATCTCTAATGCCAGGCCTTCCATGGAACAATAGCCGAGTTTTAACTTGCTTCCTTCTATCGTATCCAAAAAGCGCGGATAGCCCTTACGAAGACCACCCATGCGTGATGGAGCACAGATGTTAAAAGTCACAGGAAAAGAAAGGGAGGAAAGGTGCCCACCCATCCTGAACTCTTCGGATGCCGCCACGCCCCGTGGCACTATTGTTTATCTTCCAAGGCTGGAAAATTGCTTCCACCTCCGTTTCATTTTCTCTTATGTGGCCCTGTATCCTCGTCTTGTCCACTGGCCAGCAGAGAAGGATGCTTTTCCGTTGCCCACTCTCTCCACGCAGCAGTCAGACATTGCGCTTATCCAATCCTCCACCCAGCTTCCAGTTCTCACCCAGTACCCGCCACACCCCAGATCCCTTCCTCACGAGCCGTCATCAGAATAGCACGTACCTCAGAGTGCGTAACAGCAATGACACATAGCTCACCAGAACCAACACAGAAATGGCCGCAGGGCGTCTGATTAAGTGGGTTAATGGTACAAAGACAGATGGCTGCAAACTGACTAACAAGCCCGAGGAAGTGCAGAGGGTGTGGGCTATGGGCCCGCACCTCCAGCAAGACCAAAGACCAGAGAAGGGCTATTTTTCGCTTGTGCCGCAAAGAATAGCAAGAGCATCACTGGAAACAAACAAACAAAAAAAAAAAAAAACCACCGTTCCACAAGACTGTAGATTTTAGTGAGCATATGAGGAGCTGGCATTAACTCACCCTAGAGCACTAGCCAGCAATAACAGATTGTCCCAATAGCCAGCCAAGAATTCCAGCCAAAAACCAGAGTCAGAGAAGCTCATTTCTCATATTCTCTCTAATTGGACAGCATATATTACAGCATATAATGCTTCAGCAAAACCGAGAAGCTCTTCTCTATAGAAGAATCATTAATATTAACTTTCATTTCACCCAGTCCCATGTCAAACACTATAAAATCATTCTGTCCTGGAAGAAAGTGCTTATGTACATTTTCCCCTTTCCACACACAAGTTGAATTCATGGCCCGAGGTTCACCATATCCAAAAGCAGAACTGAAATCCTTCCCTCTTGAGTCGCTGATCCAGTGCAACGCATTCAGTAGCAAGCTATGCTTTCCCAATAAAAAAGGCAAAGAGCTTATTCCAAAATCCAATCCTATCGCATCTTTAAAGAGTTATCCACGGTAGTACAATATGCCAAATGCTAAATTTGCTTTTTCTACAAAGTCATATTATTCTAAAGTCCCTCATAAAATCACTAATCTGAAATTTTCTACTTCATGCTGAATTTTAGTGATGAAATTCTAAGATGTTATGGCGTTTTGGACTCCTGACAGCCGGCTCTGCCGTCTCTTGCTTGGTAGCTACACGCTGGATGGGCACTGTGGTGGATTCCACCCCGCCCATCAGTCATGTCACAAGGCATCTGGTCTTCAAGGGTATAAAGGGATTCGAGTCTTCATTTTATGCTTCTTCAACTGTGTTGGACAGAGGTAGGCAGATGGTCTTTACGGCAGAATGAGCACGTATCTATATGATATCTTCTATTATCGTGTTACAGAATTAAAGTCATTTTTAAAAATGTCCTAGGTGGATGTTCTCATGCCTCTAATATTGTGTCAGATCAGAATTTGATTTTTTTTTTGGACAAACTTTCAAATCGGAAAAACAGATAACACACAAACTGCCAAAAAGCTATGCAGTTAAACTCTATTTCCAAGCATGACAATGGCACCCCTCACATGATTGTGTTTACAGTCATATCAAATATAGCTCCACAGCAATGCAGTGCAGTTGGGTGTCGAATGACTTGTCCCACACATTCCTGTGGAGACAATGCTGTGTCTTGTTTGCAGTAAGATCTCTAGGTCCCTCAGTACAGACATTATTAACAAACACATCTTTTCCCCAGTTTCTGCAAAATTAGACACTAGCATGCTCACAACTGTAGTTGCCTTGAAAAAACAAAAGTATCTTTAAAAATATTAATTCTTAGGGTTTTTTTAGGAAATCTGTTTTTTTTTTTTTCTTACTGCAGACTCAAGCCAACTGTCTTTATCTGGGATCATTTTTTAACATCTACCTTTTTTGAGACAGGAGAGTAATTTTTCACACCCCAAGGTGCGGCCTGGTCAAAGCCTTTAGGTTCTTCATCATTATAGTCTCCTTCCAATTTGCTAAATATCTGCAAGAAGTTAAAGCTCATAGATTCTGTATGTCACTCAAATTTCCACCAAAATATTCTACTTCTCATAGATTACCTGATCAATATCAAAGTATTGTTCTTGTCATCCAGTGTAGCTCTTTGACACAATTTCTTCTCTTTTTGTGCTCCTCATCCTCAGATGCTTCACATGATGGATAGTTCTCATTCCCTCTTACAAGACAAAAATTTAGAGATGTCTCTGTGCTACCAATGGTAGTGTCTCACTATTATTAATGTTGCTTTTATTATTACTATATGAATAGTTAACCTACACCAATCAATGAACTAATTATTTTGATATAGTATTTAAAAATTGCACAAAAGTTCTGATGTTTTTCCAGTTTTGCAAATCAGAGAAATAAAATTTCCAGAACTGAAATGCTTTGCAAAGATAACAGAGTTAGATGTGGAAGACACCAAAATACCCATCCACAGACCAATGGATGCACAAATTGTGGTATAGGTACACAATGAATACCACTTGTCTATAAAGACAGATAGTTTTGAGGCTTTTGTAGGTACGCTCAGTGAAGTGAGTCAGACACAGAAGGTTAAATACCAACTGGTTACTTTAATATGAGAAACCCAGAATACAGTCATTTCATAGAACTAATGGGGGGATAGTGGGAGTTATAGGAGAGGGGGTAGGTATGGGAGGGTTAAAAAGGGAGATGGGAAGGAATTGTAACCTTGACATGATATATATATATATATATATATATATATATATATATATATATACACACACACACACACACACACACACATACAAAATACTCAAGTTCAATGTAAACATTATGTATCACATATACACATACTAATAAAATGGAGGAAAATAGGTAACAGTAGTAAGAAAGACAATTACAAACCAATGATGCCTAACCCTAGAGCTGTAGGCCATGCCACACCCTACTTCAAGGTTTCTCCTGCAGTCTCCTCGCTCTGGTTTCCTAGCACTCTCAATATCATGGCCCAGAAAGGTCCTGGCTATTGCATCATGGTTTCCCTGCTTAGTTTTACTTCCTACCTTCCCTATGATGGTATCACCATCTGACTTCTCTGTTTTCAGGGCTGAAAAGCTCTACATTTCATGCATATTCTTTATTGCTCTGATTTTTCAACTCTTCCAGATGCATGTGAAACCTCCAGTTTCACCAGCAAGTTAGCTACAGCTGCGGGGTAGGAACGATCTGCTGTGGCTTACAGTTCCCGAAGGTCTCAGTCCTTTCCTGGGCAGCTGGCAAAGGTAGATACACAAGGAGGAACCACAGCTGAAAGAAAGTTGCTCATGGCATGGCAGACAGAAATCCAAGAGAGGGAGGAAGGGCAGAGCTACCCTTCCAGGTCTTGTCCTAGTAACCCGCCCCTGTGGGCCAAACCCCACTGTTCTGCCTCCTCCAGCCAGGCCAGCACGTGGGTCCATCAGTATTTCACAACTTCCAAATATATGAGGCTTTTGAGAAGGCAATACAGATTCAGACTACAAGGCCTTGGTGTCTGACTGCAAACGAGCTATTTGAGTGATTTTGAATCACTTGTTGTGACTTCAGTACCCAACAGAGAACACAAAATGAACACATGAACATTTGTAAAATTTCTTACCAAAAAGATTACATAAGCTCATAAAGTTAGCTTAACGCTGTATGTATAACTCAGAAGGAGGAGTATCTAAGTAGCAAAAAAAAAAAAAAAATGACTTTCAAATAATCTTAAAGGTCAATGTTCTCAAATAATAGCTCATAATTAAAGAAACTAGTTTTAGAAGGAAGATCAAAATTCACAGTAAATTGTTCATATGCAATATGGTTGCTACAGCTAAATGTGGGTGAAATGTCTTCCAAGATGGAGAAATATGTTTTTAATATGTTCCTATATGAAAGGAGGCCCAGGATTCTCTGGCTGGTATTTTAAAACGCAGCTTACTTCATTTGCAAGTCCAGGCTTTTCCATGAACCCCCCTCCCGTGCATGTGAATGTCGCCAGGAACGCTTCCTGTGTAACATCAATGGGCCATCAATGTTCTGCACAATCTGAGGTCTTAATTAAAAACCCTGAAACATTAGTCTCAGGACTTCCATTTGGCTTTTCTCTGAGTCCTTACTAGATGTAAAGAGCACAAGTCCGTAACCGTAACCTGTCAGCCCCTCTCTCTAGCTACAGCTCTCACTGTGTTTCTGCTGCTTAACCGATCACTGCCCTGTAACTATCACTTTGTCCTGTAGCTACCACTCTCCTCCCTTCAGGTCATTACGCAGTGCCCGTCTCCCTTTCAAAGGCTGTGGCATATAACTCTGTGGGCTTAAACATAGAGTTTGCTAAGAAAAACATAAAGCAAGAGAGAGTATTACAGTGTTAAAGAAACAAAATGAATGTTCCTACATATGCACAATTAGCATAAGCAAGATTATCTGTACACCTCTGTAAACTGTCAATGAGTGATTTGGATGGAAATAGCTCACAAACGTTTCTTCCTCTACCGACAATGAAAGAAAGCTGAGCTCTCCATTTTTGAGGATTTAGTGCAATGTTTCCAGCATATGACAACTAATTATTCACATTTCCACTTCTGGTAGTGATGGACTGAGTGACGCAGGCCAAGCCTCTCATGGAGTAAAGCAAAATACTTGACAAAAAGAATGCACTTGAAGTTGTTGAAGTATCGAATCAGTAAAGATTTCCTGGATCAAGGCTGGCATTTGAAGCCAAATAGCCACAAAGTGTACTGCTTTAGAGGAGCTGAGAGTCAGGCTGCTGCAGACTCCTATTATATATATATATATAACATATGCAGGTCTGTGAGTAAACAAAGCAATAGTGACTCCAATCTCAGAGGAACTCAGAAAGACAGTAGGAAGGCACTCACCTAAGAGCCAACATATACAGACTTTCCACACAGCCATAGTAGCCAAGAGGAGCTTGTTACCAAACAAGGAATAATAAGTTAGAGTCAAATGGAAATGCTAGCTTTTTAAAATAACAATAGTTTAAAATATCTCAACCCACATTAGGTGGAGTTGAAGGAGAGTACATGAAATAGAAAACAGGACCGTAAACTGAAATTTGAAATACTGAGAAAGAAATTATGTAGAAGACAAAACAAGGTAAAAATCCACAATACTTGTATGAAGTCCCCACAAAACGGGGAGAAGGGGAAGTGCTATGTGAAGAAAAAGAATTGGATAGAAGCAATAAGACATTGAGACCCGGCACACACTGCTAATTCCAGCACTCTGGGGAGCTGAGGCAGACGGCTCACAAGTTTGAGTCCAGCCTGGGCAACATAGCAACTTGGTGAGAACCTGTCTCGAAACTTAAAACGTTTAACAAGGGTTGAGAATTGAGTTCAACGCAAAGGCCCTGGACTCAATCCCTAGTCTGGAAAAATAAAAATAAAAATGAAGAAGGAGAAGGAGAAGGAGAAGAAGAAGAAAGAGGAGGAGGAAGAAGAGGAAAAAAAGGCACAGTTTCAAGAAATACCTCAAACCACAAAATATATCAACACAAGCCTCAGCATACTTAGGAATATAATTACAAAACTGCTGTAAATAAACAAATAGGGGGGAAAAAGGAAACTTTAAAAGCAGCCACAAGAAAAATGCTGACCAATGTCTTTAAACGAAGAAGCAATTCACTCCTGGGGGTGATCGTTAAGGAAACTGACATAAATCACAAAGTGTTGAATGAAAACTTAAAACATCCAATTCTATATATTAAAAAAGATGCAATTTTTAAAAATTTATACAAAAACTAAAAGAATTTCTCTCCAGTGTGTAACTCTACGGTACAGGAAGTTTTTCAGGCAAAGACGCGTTCTAGGGATGGGAGGCTGGAGCGGGAAGTATGTCATTATGAGACAACCGCAAGATGCCATTAGGAGGACCTCTGGAGAAGGGACCTAATTTGTGCTGAATCCTTGGTAGAACTGGTTATGCTCACTCGTTTGCACGCATGTGCACCACCACTGCATGGCACAGAAGCACTGGAGACTGGGTAGCAAGGACAGAGGAAAGCACTAGCTCCAAGAGTTACAGTTTTTCTCTCAAAAAAACCCCACCAAGGCCAATGGATATGCAAACTGTGGTATTTGTACACAAAGGAATGTTATGCATCTATAAAGTCCAACAGCATGGAGGCTTTTATAGGCAAATGGAAGAAACTTGAGACCATCATGCTCAGTGAAGTGAGTCAGAAGCAGAAGGTGAAACATGGAATGGTCTCTCTGATATGAGACACCCAGATCACAACTCTTATGGAACTTAAAACAAAAAACAAAGTGAAAGGGGGGTGGGGGGGGGTAGGTGGGCAGGGAGGGAGGGGAGGGGAAGGGGAGGGACAAAAGGAGAGTGGGAAAGTCCTTGTCACCTTGACAACATAAGTATGTGCACAAAATGCTCAACTTCATTGTAAACCTTAAATTTTGTGCTTATACACATCAATAAAATGGGGGGAAAACCACCACGGAACTTTCAGCCACGCCTCCAGTAGGACCCACAGTTGGCCTATGAAAATTCCCTAATTTAAACACAGTATAACTTTGCAGAGACGTCCAGGACTTGGAGTTTGCACAAATACTTATAATTACCTTGGCTCTGATCCCAGTCGCAGGATGCCAGTTATGTATATCTCCGCTGTTCCATAGCAACAGGGGCCTCCACTTTCAGCCCTCCGCTGAAGGCCACTCTCACAATATCAGTACCTAAAGTGGTTGGCAGCCTCTTAAAACATAAAAAATAAGATCCAGAATCCAAGGATCAGAGCCAAGAGCCACTATTTGGGAAATAATCCAAATTAGTGACACCATCTGCCTCTCCTTCTAATAAAGTCATACCACCCACCTTGATTATAAATTTTTTTAATGTAAGTCCATTTAAAGACATAGACCAAGTCTGTTCTATTGATTTTCTATCTCTCTCACCCAGTCAGTTCTCATCCACTACCAAGTGGCCCTTCCAGCCCATAAAAGAAACCCATGACTTTGTCTAGAAATTCTGAGCCGTTTCCCAAGACCCACCAGCAAGTTGGTTCAGCTTTGCTGGCTTCTGACTCACTTGGTCATGAATCCAAAAAGACTGAAACTGGGGCCAACTAGAATGGCAATTTCTTTCTCTGACTTCTCCTACTTGCTGTCCATGACAATTGCCTCTCCTTGAGTGTCTTTGGGTTCTGCTTTCCTGCCCGCCTGCCCACTCTCACGACCAGAAGGAAAGCGTTCAACACAGCAAAGGCCAGAAGGAGTCTAGCAGCCAACTTGTGTTCCATTTGGAACATTATGAATAAAAAAGCTGGAATTTCTGAGAAAAGAAATATAATAATTTAAAATGTCTTTCAGTTCTTTGCTTGAAAATTAAAACAGTAAAGTATCTTTATAGCTACATTTGCCAGGTTTCATGAAGTTAGTGGATGGCAATTGTCTGAAAGGACAGAAATATACTAGAAAGACCAAAGAACAGAAGAAAACTGTGCAAACTAAACTTTTTGGAGAAGAAAATGACTTATTTCTAAACAGTAATTTGCAGAAAGATTAATGACATGAAATGAGAAGTATACAGCACTTGGCTCTACTAGTGGTGAGACACATGGCAGTGGTTGGGCCACTATTACTAACTAGGCATCAATAGTCACAGAAGTAAATTATAAATAAAACCTATAAGCATAAAAATGAATTCAATTTTTTAAATCCTACTAAAACTAATATTCAACAGTGTTGTAGATTTGGGCCAGGTCATAAAACTATTGTGATAAATCTATTAAAATTGTTTAAGGATCTGTGAAAAGAA
This sequence comes from Ctenodactylus gundi, assembly GCA_004027205.1. NCBI lineage: Eukaryota > Metazoa > Chordata > Mammalia > Rodentia > Ctenodactylidae > Ctenodactylus > Ctenodactylus gundi. The sequence goes on along the minus strand of PVKB01002612.1, from coordinate 36,864 downwards.
AAAAAAGGAAGTATGAAGTTTGGCATAAGTCTATACTGAGCATCTGAGTGTTGATCCTGGAATGTAGAAGTGGCTGAATTTCGTTGAAGAACAGGCTATGCTGCCACAGAGTAAAAGTAGGACGGACAGCCAACTTGACCTCCAGGTGCATTAAATGTTATAGAAGATGAGAAAAGACTCAAACACAAGATGTTCTGTTGTCAAAAAAAAAAAACTTGGCATAATAGTTTATGCCAGAAAAAGATTTTGAGAAACATGCTCACCAACGGTAGGTACAGTCTGGTCACTGCAAAGTCTGTAGTGCAGCAAGGCCTGTAAATGAGGACACCATGATTTTAAAAGTAAATGTAAATAGCCAAAGCATAAAATTTCAGCATAAATATAAAAAATTGAGCCATATATATTAAATAATTAAATTAGTATGACAAGTCTAAAGGTATTTATTTTAAGACATCTCTCTCTGATCCAACTAAACAGGATGATAACGTTAAGGGAGCTACCCTCTATGGAATGTTTACTGACAGATATTACGCATGACATTTTTTTTCACAGGCATCATTCTCACTGCTTCCTGACAATAAATTGATGAGGTCCCCATTTAGCAGTGAGGATACCAAGGCATAGAAGTAAAACTAGACATAAAGATCAAGCCAAGAGCGACTCCGAGCCTTTCTGCTATTCCTTCCACCATACTGCCTGCATTATAATGTTTTCAGTGACCCATGACATTAATAGCAACAATGAAAACTCTAAGAATGGGGTGAAAGCATTAACCAGGATTATATTTGATCTGTGCAATAGAGAACATAAAATTGTGCTGCTTTTCCAAACAAGATAAATTTATTTTTAGCTCATGTGAAAGAAACACACAGTAATGCAGTATGGGCTAATACATTAGCTCCACACTGACCAGCAACCACCCTCTGGCCCTGCTGTGCCACGGTCTCTGGGGTGTGCCTCATGCTTGGACTCCAGCCACAGAGCCCATCAAGGAAGGGAGGAGAAATAACAAGACAAAGGACATCCAGCACTCCTACGTACACTTATTGGTCAGAACTAAGACACATAAACATGTCTGGCCCCGCGGGAAATGCTGGAAGGTGTCCATTATACAGCCGATTCGAAATTAGGATTTATTACTACAAATATAGAAAATAATGTATTTGGAAGAGGCAAATGTTTAAATCATCACTCTGATTTGAGCAATGAGGGGATACAGAAGACGAGGACAGAGAGAATCTAAAGATTATTAACAATCTTGCTAATTAAAGAATATTTGATGCCTTTAGCAAATAATAAGGTAGAAAGCAACAAGAAAAACATACAAGAATAAAAACAAGAATGAGATGATTATGTCTGTGGAAATGTAATATGACAGCTAAATTATGAGAAGAAATTAAATCATTGCAACAATGTTTTTAATCACGGTTACAGTAGAAATATGATAATAATTCTGAGTTCCTTTATAGCACATAAGCTGAAAACATTCAAGTGAATTTAATTTTTTCCATAGTAACACATTAAAAAAATTAAGTCATTCAAAATAACAATAAACACTTGGACCATTGTTCTTCAAGCGTAATGATGACTGCATTTAAAATAGCATTTTAATTGTCTGTGGATATTGAAAATACTAGGGTTGGAAAAGGAGAAAAGTAAGCATTCTGAGATCTAGCGTCGTCAAGCCCACGGTGAGTTAGTAACCAGAGTCTTCCTGGCACCTCTCAGGCTGGAGAAAAAATCTTTGCAGGAGACCAGGAAGAGTAACGCGAGCACAGGGCGATTCATCTCCTGAGGGTTTTGTTAACAGAGATTCCGTGTTTTGCTCCAGTCTCACCTGGATAGAGGCCACCCTACTCGAGATTAACCTGTGGACGATCGGGTCAATAACATATCTTTAGATCTTTCAACTCCTTGACCAAAACTGATAGTGTCATTCTGGTCTGTTTCCTGGCTGCTTGGTTAGCATCTTTAAAGCTATTTCCAACAAGTTTGGGATGCTTGAGGACTCACAGAGCGTCGCATCTACATTTGCAAAGTTCCTGAGACTGAAATGGAAGAGGAGGGAGAGGTCCCAGGTCCCGCCTGCTCAGACGCATTCCCCTTCGATGTCCTCTGCACAGCTGATCCTTCCAACCTTCTGAATGCCTTAAACCCAATGGGGCTTTGAGCCCTGTGCAGCATTCCCTGACACAGCAGCTTTAACCCAGGTCCGTAACACTGGCTACGCTGCGAACTGGGACACCAGTGGAGCTTCCAGCACCAGTCTAGGAGGAGCGGATTGCACGCTGAAGGCCACGTTACCTCTAATGGCCTGACGCCTTCAGATTGTGAAAAGAAGTGGGGGGAGCCCGACTGTCCGGTTCACCTGCAAGTGAGCTACACATCTAAGCCCTGGAATATAAATTTTCAAAATAATTCCTAATAATCCTCTAGATTTCTGTGGTGTTTATTGAAATTTCACCTTTTTAAATTTCTAATTACATGCATGTGCATCTTCTCTTTCTTTGGTAAGCATGGTTAAGGGCTTATTTATCTTATTTAGCCCTTCAAAGAACAAACTCTGATTCATTGATGCTTTGTATTTTTATTCTTAATTTCACTGATTTTTGTTTGGATCTTTAAATTTTCTTTGCTTCAACTAGTGATGCTGTTTTCTTGCTCTTGTTTTGCTGGGAGCTTGAGATGGAGATGCATCATTAGATTATCTATCTGGTACTCAGTTTTCCTAATTTAGGGACTCCCAGCTATAAACTTCCCTCATAGAGTGTTTTCATCATGTCCCACCATCTGATATATTATATTACCATTGTCATTTGATTTTAGAAATTTTTCAAATTGCCTCCTGATTTCTTCTGTGACTTACTGGTTGCTCAATACTATATTATTTCAGTCTCCATGTATTTGTGTAGTTACTATGGCTTCTTTTGCTATTTATTTATAAGTTAATTCCATTTTAACCTTATAGAATGCAAGAGAGTACTTCAGTTGCTTTATATCTGTTGAGATATGCTTTCTGACCTAAAAGGGGATTATCAGATAATACCAAATTGTTTAAGCAGTTTCAACTCTTTCAATAGCCCAAGAAGATGAGGAAATAGTAATAATTAGTAATGGGCTAAGAATTAGGAGAAGGAAAAAGGAAAAAGAAAATAGAGAAATAAAAGAGGAACCTAAAGAAAACTAGTAAAAATATCTTATACTGATATAAATACAAACCTAATTCTATTCAACAAAGTACCGATAGACGAGCAAAAATGATGAAAAAGTGTCTGTGTCTGTGTGTGTGTCTCTGTGTGTGTCTGTGTGTGTGAAAGGAAGATAAAACTTTTTTTAAGATGAAGATTGCCCTGTTCTTTTGATTAGGGTGAATGTCCCTGAGCAGCTTGTCAACACTCCCGTCTTTACTTCACCATACTTAGGAACCTCTAGTGTTCTTAGGGACCATAAAATAGGATTGGAGGCACTCAGTTGGTGTCTCAGCCTCTGGGGTCTCAGACTGTGGCCCTACTACAGGCTCGGCAACAGGCTTTGTGTTCTCTGACTACTCTGCTCAGGCTGGAAGACTGCATCTGCCTCTGTGACAAACTCCACCTCTCCCTTTTTTCAGTTACTGGCAAGCTCAGTCTTCCGCGATAATGGAGTTCTCCTGGTAAGGAAGCAATTTCTCCAGTCTCCTAGCAGCCTACAATCTCATATCATCTAGAGATCATTAAAAAGCCCATGAAAAGGACAAAGCCAGCTCTCAGCAAGCCAGAGTTCTTCATCCCTAATGGCTGATATGAGTCAGTGAACTGAGCTTTTCAGATTTCGCTCGGGCTTGCGAGTCCCACAGTGCCCAGTGCTAAGGAAGAGAGAAGAGGTAAGGAACAGCCGGGGCCAGGACCCCTCCTCCCAAATCCAGTGTTCCTCTCTTCTGTCTTTACCTCAGTCTCCTGATTGTCTCTGGGTCACAGTTGCCTCAGTGCCCTAAGCCATGGAGACACCACCCCAAACCTGGGCTGTCTCAGAAATCATGACTCCTCGCTCTCCCCTCAGAACTTTGTAGTGGTAGTCCTCTCTGGCTTGTGATTCCCGCAGTGCCTGGTATCAGGGTACCCTCCCCTGTGCAAACACCACAACCTCCACGTCTCAGAAGAAATGTCTCTGAGACTGACCTAGAGGTTTTTTTCCTCTGGGCCAACATGGTAGAACCCAATACTCCTTATTTTTACTTTAATGTATGTTGAAGGCAATTCTCCATACAGGAGTTTAAAGAGCTACCTTGTTCCGGTTAACACCAGGATAATATTTTTGCCACATATGTGTGTGTGTGTGTATATATATATATAATATATATATATATATATATATATATATATATATATATATATATTATATATATATACATACATATGTGCCTTAATTTATTTCAATAATTCATTACCAATGGACATTTACATTGTTTCCATTTGGAATGAAGTACAACTAACCCTACTGCTGACCTTTCACATGCAAATACATCTTGGTGTGAGGGGGAAACACTAGAGCAGTGATTGTGCAGACACGTCTTAATTGCTTACAATCTTGTCACTTTTCTTGCCAAACCCATTGCATCCATCTCCATCCTATTCAACACTGTGTGAGAAGGATTTTGTTATATATCCTTCTCTACTCTTTCGTAAGCTCCAAAAGTGGGACAGGTTATAAAAAGAAGAAAAAAGAAAAAAGAAAAAAATGTTACCTCACTAATGCTTTCATTTGCCTTTCTTGGACTGGAGAAATTGAGCAACAAGCTCAGATGTGGCTTCTCTCAGTCCTTTTGTCTGCTCTAACGGTGTACTGGGGACAAGGAGGCTTTTATACAACAGAGATGTATTTTTTTTTTTTTTACAGTCCTGGAGGCTGGATGTCTGAGGTCAGGGTGCAAACTCAGCCAGGACCTGCGGATGGTCTGCTCTCTAGCTTACAAACCAGGCTAACAATGAACGGTAGAGATAGCAAGGCTGGGTACTGCCGAATAGTCTTTTACAGCAGGAGACTTGTATGGTTTCAGAATGATGAGAGATGGTGACTTGTCAAGTTGGGAAATTCCTCCTGTCTTTTCTCACTTTCAAGGCCTTGCTGGAGCCTTCTTGGTACTGAGCCGTGATTGGCTGTGATTCGGCTCCAGATCTTGTAGCCTGAGACTCCTCTGGCCTAGGGAGTGTTTAGAGTATTAGCCCAAAGTGTTTTCTATGCTGAGTTAATATTTGTATTGTCTTTTCTAACAAGTTAGTTGGGGGTAATAATAATAAATATATAAATAAAGCTTAAATATGGTTCATTAAGTCATTACCAAATTCCCAAAGGAAAGACAGCCTAGTTCAAAAGTGAATTTAGCAATGAAGCAAATATGCACATCATGTAGGAAAATGGGAAGAATGCAACGCTTTGGCAGGAACTTCAGCTACTGGAAAATTTGACCATGATGTAGGAGATAAACCTGTAACAAACATCATTTGAGTAACCTCACCGATGCCACCAAATGCTTCACAAACACGTTGGTCTTGGTTTCGTATTTTCCCTCCCTCAAATTTTTTTATCTCAAATTGTTCATTCTCTTACCATCAGCTAACCAACATGCCACTTTTATAGAGCAGCCTTCAGCAGCACTCACGGGGAGTTTAAAGGAAACACACATCTTGTTCGGTATCCTTCCTTGGATTTTATGTGGGAAGTGTTGTGTTACACTGATATTTATAATTTGAAAGGTTCTCAAAGAAAATCAGGATAGATCCTTTAACTGCTAATTGCCTATTTTTCCTTATCTAATAGATAGCACCTGAAACTTCACCAGGTAATATTATTTGCAGTATTTTAGAACTTAATAGTAGCTTATATTATCTTTATTATTGAGTGTATCCTCTACTTATCTATTTAATGGCCTTGATTATAATCTTGTTTGTTTTTCTAAACTGAAAATCTCTCTTCTATAGATCTTTCAAGGCAATATAAAATTAAATTAGGAATCAGACCTAAAGTGCTAAAAAATGAAAGGATAGTTTATCAGAAATAAAAAATACAAATAGATAAAGAAAAGGGATAAGGTGAGGGGGGAACAAGTAAAGGAATTGGAAAATGGAAAAAATGGTATGAGAAAGAATGGTCCTACCAATTTTTAGTCACATGGATAATTTCCCTTATTCAACATTTCTAGAAAAATAGTGCTAATCTCATGTGAGTACTTCTCTAATTACTTCTCTAAAATATTGGCAGAGACGGAGCAATTACTAGCACATTGCTGAAGAAAATTTTGGAGGCCCAGTCTCTGGTGGGAAGGTCTCTTCCCAACACGCCTTATACATCTGTTCAGCATGTGATCTCATTGTTGACATCCCCAGGCAGTATGCAAAGGCCATTTTTGGATTATTTGACTGATGTATATGTTGGACTCTCAATGTTCCTGCCAGGAGTATACTTGATGAAGCAACCCTCTCAGCTCATTACAGCCTGTCACCGAAGATGAATTGCCTTGCTGCTCTACAATTCATAGGCAATGCGTGAACACGAGACTAACGGCAACAACTGGTATAAAACCACCTTAAAAGTGAGAAAAATGGGGGTGGATGGCTGGGGAATTATTTAGAATACAGATGCTAGGCAGACTCTTAAACAAGACAAATTCTTTTAGGAAATCTAACGAGTGATGATTTCAGAATTTACAAAACAAAAATGGTATCCTAGGCTGGTTCCACGTTCACTCCCAGTGCATTACCACAACCCACACACAAAAGCCTAAGTGTCCCTTCCTTTGATGGACCTGAACATCCACCTGTTTTCTCATTTCTGACTACAGGGCATCAATTCTTTAATGTCATGAAACTCTATAACTTCTCAAAACTTCTCTCCAAAATAACTATGTTTTCAAGATTTAACTGGCTTTTAACAATATCTAGCTAAAATTAAGTGCAATTATTTCATGTCGTGAATTTGATTATAAAGTAGGATACTGAATTAATATTTAAATTATTCACATGCAGGTTCTAAACAGATATTTCTAAATTTAAGAATTCAGTATAAAAATAGCCAAATAATGGTAGGCTATTATATGGATATGTGAAAATATTTTGAAGTGTCATTCTCATTTTACAGGTCATCAAACACAGAGAAAGAGAGAAAGCAACATTCTTAATAAAACATTATTTGGGGATTGGACAAACGGCACAGTGGTTAAAATGCTTGCCTAGCAAGCACAAGGCCCTGGGTTCAATTTTCCAGCACCACATAATCTGGGCATGGTGGTGCATGCTTATAATCTCATCACTCAGGAGGCTGAGGTAGGAGGATTGCCACAAGTCCAAGGCCATCTTGGGTTCCATAGTGAATTCAAGACCAGCTTGTGCTACAGAGAGAAACCCTAACTCAAAAAAAAAAAAAAGAAAAGATACTGTTTATTACTCAAACAGCTTGGACTCCATCCCTAATTTAAAATATGCTTGCAATGTTCTGAGAGCAGCTCACATTTCAGGTCATATGTAGTACTAATGAAAACAGTTATCCTGCAACAATATCTCTGAGGGATACAATTTAAAGGGTCCCAGTTCTATATTAACAGAAAGCAAAATCATAAAGGACAACTTGGCTATTCATTACTTTTATTAAGACAAATTTTAGAATTGGAAAAAGAACATATATATATATATATATATATATATATGGTGAAACAAAATTAGGAAGAAAATATACTAATTCCATCACCCTTAAATCACTATTAGTCTGTATTTCTTCATTGTCCTTGTTCCATACATGTGTGTTCAACTCCCTATCCCTTTCCAGGAAGCAGTGAGTCCTCCAAAAAAGATGAATAAAATTTTATCTGACAACGTAAGCCCCTCCTTCTCTCCCTTTCTGTCCCTGTAGCTAAATAAGAATTAGACGAGTGTCGCACCATAAGAAAAGCTGAGAAGACAGGAGGTTAAAGTTAGGGAGGTGGCTTTTCTCAGGGATCTAAGATGGCCACAACTGTCGGGCTCTTGTTCTCCTTACTTCCTAGTTCTTCCTTTTGAAAGGTCGGTAGGCAAATTTCAAGGGCTTTACTCACACGTAGGGACAAATTGAGGTGGAGCAAATAAGCTGTACATTACTGTCTCATAGCTACCTCACCAACTGGTGTTCTACTCGCCAACACATTCAGTGGTCCAAGATGACAGTGCCATCCCTGGGCCACTTGGGGATTTTTTAAAAAAGAGCCAAAACAGATCTTAACAGGAGGCTCCCTGTGTAGGCAGCAGAGACTCCATGGTCAGGGTCCTCTCCAACCCTCCACGGACCTCTCAATGAGGAAATTTTTGTTTCCCTATCTCCTACAGTGATTTCTACTTTAAAAGTAGCCCAAATTTCTGTATCATTTGAGAGTAAACACCCAGAACAGCAGCTTAAGGTATGCGTGAACCTACCCAGAAACCTACAGTATTCAAAGCACCAGCCACCTTTTAACATATTACTAGATTGCTTAATTATCTTACAACGTTTTCTGAGGCAAATACTATTTATTAGTATGACTATCTTCTTCTTCTAAATGATGAGATTCAGTCTTCAATAGATTCTGCCCCTGAAATCACCATTCATACTGACTGCATGGCCCCAGCTCAGCGTCGTGTGACCACGTATAGCCCCTAAAATAAAACCCACTATTTCACATACCCCACAAAACACAAATAACTGACAGCCTTGGCAAAAATGCCAAGTTATTTTTCTCCTAGCCCTTATTATAGGACCTTAAGGCCCCCACATTAATTGAATCCCAGAAATAATCCTTGAAAACCAGAGATTCTCATACCAGACATAGAAAGTAAATACTAAATATGACCTTAAATTAGCTTTACAGAAAATAAACTTGAAGATTTTTCATATTTTAAAATAAACAAGAAAAGGTACATATCAAAAAAAAAAAAAAGCCTCAGGCAAATGTCAGAATGTGGCCCTCGTTTTGTTATTAGGACAGAAGGCAACATCTTGAATTGCTATCTTGTTTTTTCAACTGTAGTCCCTCACTGATAGAATAGAAAGTGCGACTCTTTTCTTAAATAGGCTCTCTATCTAGCAAGTAGACTGAATCAGAACACAGGCACAAAAACCCCATTACTATGCAGTGGTGGCTGATAAATTCTCAGTATAAAGAGATGTTGTAACACTGCATCTGATCATGATGAAATCTACTGTCAGCAACAATGAATTAGGCATACGCAATCAATACAGCACATGTGGAAAACAGGCTGCTAAGACTACCCATAGAAATCACCAAATATTCTTAAAGCCAAGAATTTTGTGAGGACCTTTATAAAAAATTACTTCCAATAGCTCCTTCTCAACAACAGGCTTTTAAGGTCATAATCTTATGTAACACAAAGTGCTCTAATTTCTTATTAAATACTGAATTTTTCTTTGAGTTCATGTATGTCTTAGTTACTTTTTCATTGCTGTGATTCAATACCTGACACCCACAAACTTAGGAAAGGAAAGGTTTGTTTTAACTCACAGTCTCGAAGGTCACAGTCCATTCAGGAGTGGCAGGCAACAATCGAAGTACGTGGCAGAGAGAGATGTGGAGGCGGTTTCCCCGAACAAACAGGAAGACAAGCTGAGGCTAGTTGAGACTAGTCCCAGTCCTCCAGGAAGGCAGGTGTAGCTTATATATCCTTTCCGGTCTCCGCCCAGTAACCACTCCCTCCTGCATCCAGGTGTGGCCACTACACACCATTAATCCTAATTTAACTCTAATCCACCCCTCCAGACCAGACCCCGATCCACCAACATCACAAGGGTCCATTAAAATACGTGAGACTTTTGGGGGACACTCCAGATCCTAACCACAACAATATATTAATATTTCCTTTGAGTTTAACATATTGAAATTGAGAAGCAAATAGATTTTTAGTCAATATTCTGGGGAAAAGTCTTCTCATGCCTACCTGATTCTACAGATGAGTAATGTATTTAAGATTTTAGCACTGATAAACATTATTTTGAGTAGCTCATTTGATAGAAAAATGAAGAGTAAGTATAATTCAGACATGATCATATTTGGGCACAAGTAATTCTCAATCAGCTGTCTTTTCTCTTCCAAACAAATCTCTTGACTATATGTTAGGATTAAATTTACTTTACAGCCATTCAGTGAACAACCACACAGAAATCTTCTGACTTCTTATCCAAATATTACACTGAAAGTTTAATAAATTGATAATGAGTGTGCAAAGATTTTTCTATGTCAGACATTTCCCTCAAAAGATTTGTACTCAATTTTTTTGGACTTTTTATTTTAAAGAACTCTGCATAATAAAAAAAAAAATTCAAGTAAAGTTCCTAACCCAACTTTGCTTTGTAAAAAAACAAAATTATCTCTAAAATTTAACTATTAAAAAAATGTGATGAGTACATGTAACAATACAGTGAATGATAAAAATTTGGTAGACTATTTTTTTCAAATTTCCTCGTTATATCTGATTGTGATTTCAAGGTGGTGTTAACAGATCAGGAGCCTCATCGCTGTGACACCAATTAGACTGTCAGATTCTGAGACTTGTCACCTTACAGTGCAAATTCATGACCCTTCAAATTCAGTCAGCATACATGAGCAAATGCTGAGACAGGAAGACAGCTGAGGAGTATTGATTTTAATAAAAATGAAGCAAATTCTTTAAAGTTTTGACCAGATTACTTAAATGATGCAATCCAAGAACCAAGTGGAATATGAACCCAACTAAAGTTCTAATATGTAAGAAATAAAGGTTTTGTTTAATGCCAAGCAGTGAGCTCATAAAGGCCTGGCTTTGATTTGAGGCGGTGAGTGGTCTCCTGTGTGTGTCATCACCATAGACCTGCCTATTAACAAATGATTTCTTTGGAAAAAGATGCAGTTAAACCACACAAATTGTGTTCTGTGGTAAGTTCAAATTCTCTGCACCATTACCACTCATGGGACCTTGGGTGAGTCACACAACCCTCTTAATCTTCCTTTTTAAATATCCGTCCATGGATTTGTGAAGTGGAAAATTTAGGAAAGTATGGTGATAGAACTATGAGATTAAATATACAATATAAGTGTCAATTTTTACTCTTAAGTTTCATTAATTTATGAACATTGGCTTGAATAAATTACAAACCATGTTGCCCAGGACCTAATCCCACTCCCATTTTCTATGAGCCCTATAAGCATACTATCCCTTCAAAAATATTTTCCCATTCCTAAGCTGATACTAAAATATCTGTCCTGGTTGTATCTTAAGAACATTACGAAAATCAAGTAAAATGATGTATATGAAAGTGCTTTACAGATTGTAAAATAAACATAAGATATTTTGTTGGACTATCACACAAGAGTAAAAGCTTAAATTTTTAATTAAGCAATCAAAATAAAAGAACAGTTAGAGGGACCTCTCCTTCTCACTTCTCTGCCAATCATGCAAAAAGTTTTAAGCCACTTGCAAAGTTTCCAAAACATTGTATTAGTGCATGAAGCCAGGAATTTAATTGTGTTCCTTCTCTCTGAACTAATTTTTAAACCAAATTATAACTTGATGGAAAATAATTTTTAAACCAAATTATAACTTGATGACAGCATAGTTGTGTCGTACAGATCGCTGTTCTTCTCCCTGAGATGCTTCGGAGCTGGTGTCCTGACCTGAACTCTTGCTCTGAGACAGATGTATAAATAACATTTCTCCTGTTCTGTTTCCGTGACCAAGATGCATGTTCAAAATGAAAATAAGAGGTGATGAAAACAAAGAATGATGGAAGTATCAGAAACGTAATGCCGTAAGAGAGAAGACTAGCAATGATTTTCATCTTATTAAAATGGAGTCCAGAGACAAGGACTATAATATTGAAAATGTTAAATAAACAATGGAAGAAAACAAAGAAAATCATCATACTACCTCAGTGCGCGGCAACACAGTGTAATCGTTTTCAGTACTTAGATTCAGATATGCTTGAATTCATATTCACTTCTGACTGTGGTGGGTTGGACCTCGCTGATATCCAGTTTCCTAGTCTGTACCTCAAGTGAAATTAATGTCAGTAAAAAGGAGTGGCTGTGAAGTTTAAATCATATTGGACATTATGCAGATACCTGGCACAGTGTTAACACACACTGGGTGCCCAATAAGCTGACACTAGTAAAATTAAGATAAAGATGATGGTAAGTCAAGACATATTTTAATCCCTACGTTGTTTCCAAGGTCTACCATAATAAGTTGTCACCAAATCGGTGGCTTAAAATAACAGAAAATTTTCTCTTATAATTCTAGAGACTAAAAGTTTGATCTCGGTAGATTCAGACTCCTTTCTCCATTTGCTCTGTGCCTCCCTTTTAGCTCTTTAGATGCCAGCAATCTGCGGTGTTCCTTGTTCTGTAAACCTCCTGCTCCTATCTCTGTATCAGTTGCCATAAGTTCTCCTGGGTGTCTGACTCTGTCTCCTTTTCCCATCGTGTAAGGACCAGTCGCGTTAAACTTGGGGCTCATCCTAGTTCAGCATGGCCTCCTCATGTCCTGATTATATCTGGAAAGACCGTATTGTCCAACACAGTCATATTCATGGGTGCTAAGGACTAAGAACTCAGCATATTGGGGGGAAGGGTATATAATTGACCCAAAAATAATTCTCAAGAAAGGAGATAGAAATGAAGAGTACACAATGAGCTTCTGTTCCTCATCCTCATTCTGTACAACTCTAGGATATATTGCATTTGGTTCTGGAAAGTTCGCTGAAAATAACTCATAATAAATAATAACTAAAGAATAATAAAGAATAATTTAGAAAATAAAAGGGCTGAATAATAAGAAAATCTAGCTAAAGTAAGAACAGTGACCATACAAAATACACAGAGAAAAAGTGGAAAATTTAGTTTAATCCAAAAAGCAGAAGAGTAACTCATTACTCAAAGAGGATTAAGAATAACAGAGGAGATAAAATTAAAAATTGATTCAAAATAATATTATGAGATTGGCCACTGGACAATTTTAATGATTGGTAGACAGGAAGTGGTGAGAGTGTCATTTCTAGCTATTAAATATGGGGAATGAGGCATAGGAATTAATTATGTCTTAACGGATTGAAGGCATTTGTCAATTTTCTACACCTACATATAACAATTATATACAAGGAAATTTTAATGCAATATAAATGAGTCTTCTCCACCCTTAGAATACAGGTATGGAACTAGGGAGGGCTTGCAACTCCCATCAGGATGTAGAGGCAGAATATAGTGAAAAGTAATATGACAATCTCTTAGCTCTCCTTGGGTTACTGTCTTTTAGACCTCACCAGAACACATCACAGACACGCCGTCCTAAAAATGGAAGTAATAATAAAATCTACTCAGCATGTAGCTCTGAAAAGTAAGTCAACTTGCATGAAACACACAGTGTCAGGCACACGTGAGTTCTCTGCAAAGGACGGCTCCCAGCTTGGATTGTGACTTGATGTGCAGCCTATCATGGTTTGGATTTTCTTTAGTGTGGCCAAGTAACCAGCTCCTCAATGCATCGGCCAAGCAGCACGTGTTTTTTGAGTACCTGCAACATCAACCAGTAGAACCAGCGCAGATCTGGGCAGAATAAAATATTTTAAACTTGCACAATGAATCTTTTTCTCTCTTGCTTTTCTTTTGGATTGAGGTATAGCTGATGTCACCGTTTGAACGTGTCCTCCCAAAGTTTATGCTTTGAAAATGTAATCCTCAAATGTATGCATTAATGATATCTAGAAGCGGGACCTTAGCTAGGTAAACAAGATTAGATAAGATCTTGAGAGTAAAACTCCAGTGACAGCATTATAAGTAAAGGATAAGAGAGACTCGAGACTTGAGCTAGCTTGCTCCTTCTCGTCATGCACTTCCCTGCACCGTGTGGCAATGCAGCAGCATGGCCCTCACCAAGTTACTACACCATGCCCTTGGATTTCTCAGTCACATTAGTATAGGAAAATTGTCCAACATCTCTAGCTATTAGAGAAATGCAAATCAAAACAACACAGAGGTTACTTCTTACCCTGGTAACAATGGCTGTTATCTGGAACATAAAAAAAAATAATAATAATATTGGCAAGGCTGTAGGAAAAAGGAACGTGTTGGCATGTTGTGGGACTGTAACTTGGTACATTAATTATGTAAATAAGTGTAGAGATTCCTCAAACACACTGAAAATAGGGGCTGGAGGAATGGCTCAGCAGTTAAAGCGTTTGCCTAGCAAGTGCTACATCAAACACTAAGTACCTGAGTTCGAATCCCCAGTACCACATAAAGCTGGGCATGGTGGCACATGCCTGTAATCGTGCTATTCGGGAGGCTGAGGCAGGAGGAGTGCTTTGAGTCCAGCCAAGTACAGCCTAGTCTCCATAGTGAGGACCTATCAAAAAAAAAAAGAAAGAAAGAAAGAAAAGAAAATAGATACCCTACTTGACTGACCTAGCTAGTCGTCTTCTAGGTATCTTTCCAAAAGAGTTAAGGACATCATAAAACAGTGATATTCACGCTTGTAGCGACACAACTCATAATAGTGAAATCCTAGAAGCTGCCTATATGCTCATTAACAAATGAGTAGATAAAGGAGATGTGATTAAAGAAAATGTGGTATATATTCAAGATGAAGTACTGTTCTGCCATAAATCAGAATAAATTTGAGGCTGAAAAAAATAGCTCAGTGATTAAAGTACTTGCCTGCCAAGTGCAAGGCCCTGAGTTCCCTTCTCCAGAACTCCATAAGTGGGGTGAGGTAGTGCACACCTATAATCCCAGCACTTGAGAGGCTGAGGCAGGAGGATCATTGTAAATTGGAGGCCAGCCTGAACTAAATAGTGAGATTAGAACCAGCCTGGGCTACAGAATGAGACCATGCAAAAAAGAAAAAAAGAAGAAGAAAAAGAAAAGGATGAATTTGAGTCAGTAGTAGGAAAATGGATGTACCTTGCAACCATTATGCTTAGTAAAATCAATCAGGTACAGAAGATTAAATATCATTTGGTTTCTACCATACAAGAAACACGAAGCATCAATATGCAAAGCAAAATAAAACAGTGATGGTAGGAAACAGAGAAGTAGATTTTGTGGTGAGGGACGGGGGTGTTCTGAGGGCAGGCTGGGAAGGAGAAGGAAGAGATCAAGGAGCTGCATGTGCATGCACCAATTCTTCAAGTTCAAATAGTTATTACTGACTGATAAAAAAAATAATTTTAGGGGAAAAGGCCATAATACCTCCAGAGACTGAACTTTACATGTTTGTAAAGCATGTGGGAGCACACAATGTGAAACTCATCAATAACAAGATGGAGCCACTTACGTCAGTTCCAAACAAACACAGCTAGGTTGTTAAAAAGAACAGACCTTCCCTCGTGTTCCTGATAAAAAATATGATAAAGATTCCCTGAAGGCCCTTACATGTATGACTTTAACCAATATTTTGCCAAAGACTTTCACAAAGACAGTCAGATGCACAAGAATATGTGTCTGACACACTGAGACTGCTGATGCCATCAGCTCCTGTAACTGGCCCATGTAACCAATGTTCTCTCTGTTTGAAAACAAAATGTGTGTTTCTCTTTCACCTTTTAAAGCTTTGTCCTGCCTTTGCCACCAGAGAGATGCCTATACTCCCCACAGCACATGCTCACATTACAATCTTTGCTATTCCAGAACAAACTCAGTGTTTCTTAGACAGTCTTTCTCTGCTATTTGGGTTGACAGCACTTCAAAAAGACATTTAGAGGACAGAACCTTCTTCCCTCAGAAATAAGCAAGGCCTGAGACCAGGGATCTTATTCTTATACCCCGGCCTCCCTGGCCATACATGGTAACACAAATCTCAGATTTAACTTTTAATTTTCACTATGCCTTTTAACCTTAGGCAAATTCAAGACTCTATTAAAGCCACAATTTCCTCATATAAGAAATGGAGATAAAATATTTCATAGTAATGTATCAAAAAGATTCTAAATGATAAAAGGGATTATATTCAAGAAATTCTGTCCCATTCGTGAAAAAAATAAAAGAACTTAAGCGACACAGAAACTGGTACTAAGGCAATTTCTTAGGCAACAAAGCTGACTTTCTAAGTCTGCATTCCATAATGAGGGAAAGCAGACATAAAATCAAGAAAGTGTGTCTGACGCATAGCACTTCCCAGAAAACACAAGTCCCTTTCAGAACTCCTTTGAAACAGTGCAGATGCTTTGGCTTTACATTTTTCTCAACTCCTTCAAAAACAATAACATGATTTGGTTGCATAAAATAATTGGGATCAGTTTGAATGAGACTAGAAAAAGAACAACACAGTTAATCCTGTTCTCTGTACAGAATAATGGAAGTCTGGGACTGCCGGGACCGTGCGAAGAACAACTTGTGCATAACAAGCAGAGAAAACTATATTTCAGCAAAGCGCATCAGAAAGATTAATATTTCCCCACATTTTCTAAATCTTTCTAGATTCCTAAATGATTATTATAATTTGCTCCTTTTAGAGTTCTACAGTTTAGAAAGATACTTTGCTAACTATCTACTATTTCCCTCTTTCTCTTTTCCATACATTCACTTTTCCAATGCAATTCGTTGGAAACACTTTTTGTCAAAAATCTTAAAGAAATCCATATATATGCACACATGTCACACCCACATAGACATTCATATGCTTTCAATTAAATCACATACCTTGATCCAAGGCCTTGATGTCCTCTCCTGGGGCCCTTCCAAGGTCCTGGCAGCTCACACACCCCAGCGGACCCGCCAAGAAGCCATCAAAGACCTAGATACATCCAACGCCTTGCTGCCAGACTCTACCTGTATCTTTTCAAGGCCCCAGCAGCTTAGGTACCTCCAAAGACACGCCTGGAATCCATCCCAGGCCTAGGTGGATCCAGCAATGTGTCAGACCCACCTTGAGGCTGCATCGAGCCAAGATCTATCGAGTGCTGTGTAGGGTCTCAGCCTGAAATCCTACTGAGCCCACCCTCCCATCCAAAGGCCCCCAGGTCCAGCTGGAAATAACGCAAAGAGGAAACCCCCAAGATCGGTAGCTGAGTAGAGCTCACCAGACTACAAGACCCAGTACCTAAGGATGCTTACATGCAAATAACACATGGGGGTAGCCAATTTTTTTCTTCTGTTTTGGCTTATATTCTGTATTTTGATTTGGGTTCCATTGGGTTCGGGTGATGTTGTAGTTGTTGCTCTGTTCTTGCATTTCTGTCTTTATCTTTCTTTGGTCTAAGTTCTTACTTTCCTATAATTGACCAAGTCAATTTTTTTCTCTATTTCCTTTTATACTCTTTCTTTGTTACTTTTTTTCTTTCTTGTGTATGTCCCCCTTTTTCCCTTTTCTTTCCACCCCTTTTTTCTCTGTATTTGATAGTTCCTGGGTCCATATACAAACAATCTCACCGTTGGTATTTGTAATTTGGGGCCTGCAGAACAAGGGAGGAGGCAGCAGGTACAGACTTCCATTTTATTTCCCTTTTTCAGTCCTTAGCGATGCTTTTTTCTGATGAGTCTCCAGGTCCCCACGTCCCCCACCTCTGCAAGCCAAATCTCCTAGGAAAGTAATTTTTGGTCTCCTAAATAGAGGGTAGAAATCATTGTTGTTGTTCTGAGACACCAGGAAGGAGGAAGGGAGGGATGACCGGGCTCCTTTGCTTTCTAATTTTCTTCTAATTCCTCTGTTTTCCTTGCATACACACCAGATATGGTTTTCTCTAGCCTTCTCAGATAATGATACTCTCTCATCTTATTTTGGCCCAAAACAACATGTTACAATATCTGCCTGTATGATGTCCCTTCTACTGTGCTATTGGTCGCTTTATTCTTATAGGTTTGCATTCTTTTCCCTCCATTTCTATGATATTAGTGAGATCTGAGAACAGCAAAAAGAGCAAAACAAATGTGATCAACCAAACTACTTAAAACACAAGGCCACCCGCGACTTTTCTGGGAATAGGTAATAATGTGAATCGGCACATAGTAGAAGCAAGACAGTCACAAGCCCATTGTCATTCATTGAACTCAGGCTGTGAGCCAGGCCCTCTTCAGAAGACCTAATTTGGTCATCACATGATTGCAGAACATGTGAGGTATATGTCTTGTTTCTATTTTAAGATGAAAAAAACTGTGGAGACAGGGCCACATAGACAGCAAATGCTGAGACAAATTTATATCTGGGTTTCTCAGGCCCCAATTCTGATGCTTAGTCAACTAAAACACACTGGCTCTTTTACTTTCCAGCGTAGCCTAACATCACAACAAGTTGAATCCAAATTTTATCTCAGTGTTCAGTGCTGTAAAACAACAACTGAAATTTTACAGATGGACCATGAGACACTGAGCCACAATGTTTTAAAAAGTATGTATAGATATATAGATAATAAAGCTTAAGTTTCAAAAAAGTATTTGAAAAATTTTCCCTACACTAGGTAAGAAAAATAAGACTAAATGATTTCCAGCCAGAAGGTTAAAGCTCATATTTTCAGCTTAATCTTTCATAACAACAAAAAACTCAATTATCTAGAACACTTAAATAATCGATAGTCCTGATACAGAGGATTAACTATAATTTTGTAGTTTGTAATAGCATGATTGAACATTCAAGCAAAAAATTATTACCAGAATGAGAAAGTAATTTAAGTATTATTCATTCTTTCAGAAGCTTTATTTTTCCCTCAAGTCCAATACTAACATGAAAACCATCGAGACCGTCAATGTCATGATTCATATCGTGACACAATGTGACTCCCTGTTTGTACTGTTCCTTGTTGGCAGGAAATTTCATAGTCTATTGAATATATTCTTAAGTAGTTTATATGGCACACACAGGCTTAGGCTACTGTGTCAATATCTGGCTGCAAAAATTCCTGATATTACATAGTAGGGACCCAACACATTTTTCAGATGAAGAATTCATACTAGAATATTTACTACCCAAAGAATTAACACACATTTTAACACTTTATATAGATACTAGAAATCTCAAGTCAACTATCTCAGCAGACTTATTCAGTGTGAATAGCAACATTACAATAAGAAAAATGAGAAAGGAGAAGACTTGGCAATAGTGGCATAGATTTTAGAACTCAACAAAATAAGTAGCTTCACCTTCTGTCCTAAGGAAATAAATTGCACCCCCTACGATGGAAATTTGAATAGCTTCCTTACATGCTCACTAAAGCCTATCTTAAAAAGGCCAAAGGAAAAGGTGACTACTAAGTTGAAATGAAATTGACTATTAGCATTTCATATATTAATTTTGCCCATGATGTTCTCAGAGGAATGGAAGTAACGAAGCCAGGAACCTCATGAAGATACCTATGACATATTTATTATTACTTTCTCCACTTTACAAATGAAAAACCAAGCCACGGAACAGTTAAGTGGCTCCAGGATATAGAGCTAATAAGTAGCAGCACCTGGATTCCAGCTCAGAAAGTCTTACCCTATCTCATCCCAAGCCCGTCAACCCAAGCACCTGAGGCTTGAGGTAGTTTCAGACATGGTGAGAGATGTTGAGAAAAATGGGCTTTGATTTCAGGTTTATGACTAATTCCACACGAAAAGACTAGTTAAGGAGACATTTTAAAACATGTTAATCCACAGTACATATTGAGTCACCAGCTCAACAAGGGTGAGTTCCATTGGTTGGGGCAAATGCAATTTGTTCCTCTAGATTAATAGAACCCTCTCTTTCTTCATTTCCTGCCTAGATCATATAAAAATGAAAGATAACAATGCAATGAGAACCCAAAAATTAATCCTGGCTTTTGTGTAACATCCATGAGGTTGCAAAACAACATCCCTTCCACAAGTGCAGGTAGAGAAGGCCTGACAATTGAGAAAGAGAGAAATTTTCTTAAGCCCATTGGAGAAGCAAGGTTACTAGGCACCACCTTAAGTACAAAGAGTTCACAGCTCTTCTAAGGATGAACAAGATACATGAATTTTTGAGCATTAGCATATTTCAAAGGAAGAGTTAGCTATTACAAAAGTAATATTTTAAAAATGTGTAATGCATTCTGAAAGACCAGAAGTGGGCTAGTAGGAACAGGTTTAGAATCCATGAGAGCCTCAGGCTCAGGGGAATCAGCACTTACCCACAAGCTGTATTTTTTACAGGCCTCCCCAAGTACTAGCCACACAAATTAGGGTGCCAGAAAAGACCTGAGATAGTGCCCCTTCGTGCTACAACCATGAAACTTCCTGCTTCATTGGACCATTTTCACAAGAACATAAGCTATAAGTTGCGTGAGAAAGAACAAAAAACATTCTCACTACCAGATTCTCAAAAAAATCCAGTTTCTCCTGAAAGAAGGGAAAGGCTGTTGAAACTGTATATAAAGGAGAGAAGTATGGAGCCTTTACTGGAAAAACATAGCCCACTTCAAAGCCTTTGTAAGAAAATCAATAAGAATCATGGTGTTCTTAATATATTCAAGCATAAAAGCCAAGAGAGCCTACATCAATTTGAGAACATCTCCACTCTCGATACCTACAGATGCTCTTAGACCCTAATTACCTGTAATTATCTGTCCAAAAGTGATTTGCAGCCATACTGCTAGAAAACAAACATTTCTTGATATTTGCGCATATACACACCAAGTAACCTGCAATATTATAAGCATGATTTCTCTTCTGACTAAATTAAAAATAAATTGAGCTATGAACCATGAAAGATGCCAAAGCACCAAGGCACTCCTTTACAATGACATGATAGTTCACTCAGATTCTTTTACTCCTACTGGTGCAACCAAGGTGGTCACGTCCAGTCAGCACAGCAAGGGAAGAACACCAGGTTCTGGGTTTTTACCAACTGCGAAGGCCAGGATGTCCATTCCCCCTGGGCTGGGGCGGGCATCCAGCTGTGGCTTTTCCTCTAACAGTTCTAGGTACTTGGAGTTTCCCAGTAGGTGGTTACAAAGATAAAACCGATAAAATATAAATTAGAATTCTACAAAAGAGCGAATTCAAACAACAGAATACACACTGCTATTCATAATGAGAACACACACACATAAAAACTCTCAATGAACACAAGAAAGTAAAAATTTCTGAGATATGTAAAACGAATCGCGTTGATTCCCAGTCTTCAGAATCATGCACAGCTCACCATCTAAAACAACAGCTGATGCATTGTATGGCCTGAAGCTAATGTCTGATTAACGACTCTTAATTACCAGGAACCACTTTAAAAATATGAAGAGCTGTGTAAATGTTAAGGGTATTATCTTCAAAAATCTCTCTAGTGCTTTGTTACAGATGGCACTAACAGCTCTTTTCCATTCTGCCATTGTGTTTATTTTCTCTTGCCACGAATGACGCCTTCTCCATTATAATCTATTCTCTGCTTTTTCTCAACTCAGAACTAGTTCTACCTAGGGCCAGGGGAATATATACTGTGTCTGTACTCTGCACCGTAAAGGGCACTGTTGAAAGTTTACCAAGCCATGGGTTGTGGTTAGAAAAATGCATAAAACTTATAACCCATCAGAGAGAGCATGAGATTAACCACAAATGTCTGCTGGCAAGAAGTCAGCCAACCACCTTCCTTCTCTAGGATAAAATCATATGAGATTGGACATAAAAAGGGAAAGATAAAATTATAAATAAGACTAACCTTTGAATGTAAAATTCAGCATTGTAAATTACAAAATTATTAGTGTAGCTATCTAAGGTATGTTATTGTCATTCCAGTCACTCTGTGATGCAGATGTTAATGGCCCCCAAGTATTCTCTGTTTAGACCAACATTGATCCAAACTAGAAAGATATCTTTTCAATTTTTCCCAGAAGAATTCATTGTGCTGTTCTAAATAGAGAATGGGAAATGTGAACTGGACTGATGGTTATTCTGTTGGGGAGTCCAACTACAGAAGCTAAGGAAAGGGAATTGGCAGAGCACAGACACAACCGACTTAAAAATTCACAAATCACATCTGTCTTCTCAAAATCCTCTTACAACTGTGCTTCTGAGCTTCCTCTCTGAATCTTTCCTCCTTTCACACTTGCCTCATGAATTCCTTTCCTTCCATTCTGTTCTCCATACTGTCCCCATCCCAACGAGATTAGCCACTTTGCCCTTAGTGAGACACAATACCCCACATCACAACGTAAAGGAAGAGAGATTTGTTTTGGCTCACTCTTTCAGAAGGATCAGTGCGTGGTTCATGGCTCCACAGCAGACACAACATGGTGGAATGGCGCAGGAGAAGACAGCCGTTCCCACCACGGTGAGTAAGAAGAAGAGAGAAAAAGAAGCATCCAAGGACAAGAATACACCCTTCCTAGTCACTTCTCCAGTGACCCACCCTGGATATGAGACTTTTGAGGTATATTTTATTTTACTCATAATGTGGGTCCTTCTCCAAAGCCACTCAAATGTCTCTTTTCACCTGGTATCTTGTGGCTAAAGGGCTGCCTTTTTTGTACCTGGACATACTCACCGAGTCTCACTCTCCATCAAAGGAGCTTAGTGACTTTCTTTTTCCTAAACAAACTGCTCTCCCCAAGAGAAATTTTGGAAATAAATCTTTCTATATCTTGCTAAAGTTTGTTTTTAAATACAGGCTGTCTTGAGTGTAGGCTGATATGTTTTAGCTAAGCTAAAGACAAATTGAGCTGCTACTGTGTAGATTCTGGTAGAGATCTTATTTCTGCTTTGAGGATCCCATAATTCCTCTTTTTATTTCTCAGTCAGTGAAACTTTGTACTAAGATGGAAAAACAGGAACTGAGGAATAAAACCTGGACAACTTAGCTAAAACAGCAAGTGAAGCCGAAAGCTACTTCAGACTCTGGCCCTTGACTTGTGGTGAATCTTATTATCTGTCTGTGGACTTACAAGAAGATTGCTATAATGTTGGTTTCAGACAATTGTTTTGAAAGAGTCCTGTTCTGTGAGGCAAGTGCTGAGTATTCTAAAATAAAAGAATCACTTTGTGGTTCACTTTTGTTTCATTGTTACCAAACTGAATGGAAAATTTCCCACAATTCTTTTATTTCCACTTGTGTATTGCTCACTTTAGCTTCGGTCCGCCCAAGTATTTACACACAACACACACACACAAACACACACACACACACACACCTAGGAAATCTGAAATATGCCAGGCAAGTCACCGGAGGCTCATAGTCAGTAAGGTCTACAGAATCTGCCCATGGTCTCCTCCACCACCTCTCCTGGGTCCCTGTATCCCTCTCAACCTTACCTCCAACGGTGGAATACTTGAAAACTCTCCACACTCCTCAATTTTTATGTCCATTTAGTAGACAGTACTACTACACTCATAGAGTCATATTAAAGATTTAAATGCTACCATATACATAAAAGTACTTAACACTGATCCCTTCAAAACAGTGGACACACAGTAAGCACAAAATGTTCTCACTGTTGTGGTTGACAGCGATCGACTCTTTCCAGACCAAAATTGCATAGCAGAAGAGGCCATGTTCCACCAGTCTGCTCTAAATTCATATTCCCTGAGACGTAGCAGAGACTGTCTACTCCACCCCAACTCCCTCCGCCACCTCCCAGAAATGACAATGAAAGCCTTACTTTGCCCACGCCTCACTAGAATTCCTGTCCCTGCAATCAACATTAAAGAATTGCTGTGAAGTGAGTCAGACGCAGAAGGTTAAATACCAAATCATTTCTCTAATATGAGAAACCCAGAATACAGTTATCTTATAGATGAGGGAGACAGTGGGAGTTCAGGAGGAGAGACGTATGAAAGGATTTAAAAGAGAAAAGGGAAAGGTTTGTAATGTTGATGGATATATCAGTGCACAAAATACTCAAGTTCAATGTAAACACCATGTATTGCATATGCACATATTAATAAAAGGGAAAAGAAGAAAAATACAGAATTGCAACAAGTATCCTGCAAGCAGTATAACAATTGTGTTAACTTTTTCTGTTCACTTCTAATCTAATGGGTAGCACACTAAACCAAAGAGCAGCTACTTCCAGATAAATCTCCATAAGGAAACCAGCTTTCCTAGTTTAGAGTACTTAGCTCCTTGTTGGTGTCCATGAGACCCAGGTGTTCATGCAAGATCAGTCATTTGAAGTCGAGTGTTCTAAAAGTTGGCTAGAAAATAACTGAGTGCAGTGTATGTTTTTTGGCCCCTTTGTCAAAGATCAGATAGCTTAGGGTGTTGAAGGCTGTCTCTGCATCCTCAGTTCTGTTCCATTGGTCATCCTGTTCTTGTGCCAAAATCAAATGGCTTTTTATCACTGTCGTTTTGCAGTATAACTTGATGTCTGGAATTGTAAGGCCACCTGCCTCTGCCTTGTTACTCAGAATTGCTTTGGCTGTTCTGGATGTCTTTTGGTTCCATATACATTTTAGGATTGTTTTTTCAAGTTCTATGAAAAATGTTTTTGGTATTTAGATAGGAATTGCATTGAATCTGCATCAAAATTTTGGCAGTATAGCCATTTTGGCAATATTAATTCTGCCTATCCAAGGATAGTGGATATCTTTCTATTTTCTAATACCTTCTTCAAGTTCTTTTCACAGCATTACATAGTTTTTATTGTAGAGATCTTTCACTTCCTTAGTTAGGTTTATTCTGAAGCATTTATTTTTTGAAGAGCTATTAAGAATAGAATTATTCTCAACTCTTTCTTAGTGAGTTAATTATTAGTGTAGAGGAATGCTATTGATTTTTGTATTAATTCCGTATCCTGCAACTTCGCCTGAATTTGTTAATTGTTCTATATACAATGTAGTACTACTCTGCCATGAAGACAGATTTGAATCATGTGTAGGGAGATGGACACAATTTGAGACCATCACCCCTAGTGAAGTAAGTTCTTCAGTTAAATATCACATCATTTCTCTAATACAACAAACGCTGAATACAAATAAAGAGTCAACTGGGCAAGATGTTGGGAGTCCAGCGGGATGAAGGAGGAGAGAGGAGAGAAAAAAGGGGGAGGAGAAGGAAATGTGAAGTTGACGCAGTATATATGTGCCCCAAATTCTCAAGCTCAAGGGAGCCATTGTATATTACATATATATATTTTAATAAAAATGGGCAAAAATTACTGAGTCCATATCTCTTGTATGTATATTTTCTTACTGATCATTATATACAAGTCATGGGGAAAACTGATTTTAGTTAATATTTTCTCCTTACTATGAATATAACTCTCAAAACACAGTTTTTAACCTGCTAGTGACTGATTTCTCATCAGGTGTCTCAGATAATTCTTTTCTCATGCTAATCAGGTGAGAATCAGGCTTCTTAATATCAGGCCCTTATTACTAGTCTGGATCTTGGTATAAGCTTTGATGCAAAGTGCAAAATTTATGAATTGATTGCACATGTCAATGTAGTGAGCCACTACAGAGACGTGAGTGCAGTCGTAGGCTCATATTACTAGCTCATGTCAACGTCCACTCAAGCGTCTCCTAATGAAGAAAGTTGGTATCTTCTTGAGGTTCTTCCTTTCTTTTGCGTGAACCGAGATTCCTGGAAAGTCTTGAGCTAAGGAATCAAATTACTGCACTCAAATGCCCACAGCCAGACAAAAATGGGCCTGGCCATTGCTTCTCCCTGATACAAAGGAAACACTTGGGTCTCTGAGTGAAAACAATTCACTACTTGCACAGGATAATCACACCAATGCGTTCTTTCAAGAAATGTTCACTAACTGCCTCTAGGTAAGGAGGGTTCCCTTTGTTCCCCTTGGTGAATGGGCAGTAGCATCTCTAACCTCCAGGTACTGACCCCTGGAACGGGAAGCAGAGCACACTCACAGAGCGCTGACGTCTACGGAAAAAACATATATATATATATATATATATATATATATATATATATATATATATATATATATATATATATATCAGCTGCAAAAGAAACACTTGGAGGCTTCTGAGCCCTGCAGGTGCTCCCTGGCAGGGTGCTGTTCAGGCTTCCAGTCTCACCCACAGGGCCTTATCTCCTCGCTCTAATCTCAGGCTCTAGATGTAACAGCAAAGACTGACAATATCTTCCTTGGGGGGCCTAAGGTACAGAGGACGCAGGAACTATCTGCAATCCCTTGACACAGTTAGATTAGAAAGTTATTTCATACCCATGTGGCTTTAAATTCAGAATCTAATTTTATTCAAACAGCCCTTGAGCCCTGCAAGGGTAATGACAGTGAAAGGCTGCAGCTGGCCCTGGGCCCTGGACACACAGGAATAGGTCAGGACACCCCCTCTCACCTGCTGGGGCACACATTGACCTGGGAAGAACGGAAGAGGGAGGCAGGGCAGGGAAGGGACACAGGGCTAGGAGGGGCTCCCGACACCCCTGAGGCCACCTGTGGGAGCCCGGGCAGGGCAGGACACGGAGGCTTGCCCCTGGCTGCTCCAGCCCCACACCAGCCGGGTTATTCCCGGCTGGAGGCACAGAGCAAACGCGCAGGAGAGCAGCCATTGGAAAGGCATCCGCTGCGCCCGCTCAGTGCGGCCTTGCCAGAGGAGATATATAAATCTGGCGACCAGCCCGACAGCAGCAGGTGCCACGCAGGGCCGCAGTGGCGCTCGGGCCACAAGAATAAATCGCTTGGGCCATGAACATCAAGAGTCATCACTGCAAAGAGGCTGGCTTGACACGGGATGGGAGCGGAGGAGGTGAACAGAAGGAGTCGCCTTCTGGGGTACCCTGTCGGATTTTCCCCCCTGAGGAGCTTTGAAGTCCAGCAGCTGGGAAGCCTGGGCTCTGCCCTCTGCCCACAGCCTGATGGGCTACGTGCCAGCAGCACCTGCGCCCAGGGCGGAGGCACAGAGAAAGGGTCAAAGGGGTCCGTCCGCAAACCCGAAAGTAGGCCGCACATGCGAGCTGTGATCCATCATCCGCTGCGCCTATCGCGGCAGCCCCCGAGGTCCCGGCAACCTCTCTCTGAAAGGCAGAATTCCCCCGCAGCGCCAAGGGAGTTTCAAATACGTGTATGGATGGGCGCAAGCCACATCAACAGATCGCTGGGGTCGGCTGCCTTAGACAGGAAGGAGTCCAGGTGGGGGAGGTTCTGGGAGTGGGTGTTTCCGGTCTTTTTTTTCCCATTTTATTGATATGTACAAGTGCAAAATTTAAGGTTTACAATGGACTTGAGCATTTTGTGCACATATGTATCTTGTCAAGGTGATAAGGGCTTTCCCATTCTCCTTTTGTCCCTCCCCCTACCCTCCCTTCCCCCATCCAACCCCACCCTGCCCCCCTCTTTCACTTTGTCTTTCATCTTAAGTTCCCTGAGATAGTTGTGATCTGGGTTTCTCATATCAGAGAGACCATTCGATGTTTCACCTTCTGCTTCTGACTCACTTCACTAAGCATGATGTTCTCAAGCTTCTTCCATTTGTCTGCAAAAGCCTCCACGCTGTTGGACTTTATAGATGCATAGTATTCCATTGTGTATAAATACCACAGTTTGTGTGTCCATTGGTCTGTTGATGGGTATTTTGGTGACTTCCATGTTCTAGCTATTGTTCCAGTCTTTTTTATTGGAACAGAAGAGACACATCCACTCAGATCACAAGAAGGTCTTCAAACTTTCGTATTAAATGCGATGAGAGTCGACTCGGTTGGTGCCGGCTGAAACTACCCTTCGGCCTTCCAATCGGCCCTTCAATCTGTTCAGGGCCTGCACATGGCTGAAAAACCCCGTGGGCTCCCACTCCTGCTGTGGAGGCCTCTTTCTCTTCCTCAGAAGGGATCCTACCGCCTGCAGGGTCACCTGCTCCTAAGCCCTGCTCATCCTCACTATCCCCGAGGATGGGCGACCTTCCTGCCAGTCGTCTCCCCCGTCCTCTCCCAGCAGTGAAAGGTCGGCCCGGCCTCGTGACCTATGTGGCAGCAGGCCAGCTCTTCTGCTGAGTGGTTTTATTCTTCGACACCTATAAGTGGCTGTGAGCCACAGGACATGTGAAAGCTTGAATCCTCTGAATCAGGCACACGAGATAACAAACTGGTTAAGAAAACAAAGCTTAAAATCAGTTCACAATCCCACTGATGCCTCCATCTAGCTGCGTGTCTGTGAATAATAAATTTATTTTCCTTTGCCTCAGTTGCTGTATCTGTAAAATAGGGATCACACGAGGACCGATGTTTATGAAAATTCAATGAGATAACATAGTCCCTTATAAGATACTCAAGAGAGCCAGCTGCGTGCAGGAGCCCAATAAATGACACTGTTTATTATCCACGTGACAATTTTGCAAGGCAGATGCTGTTCTTATAGTCCAAAGAAGAAAGCTGATCTCAGAGGAGACAGGAGGCCACGCGCGGAAGGGAAATGGCGAAGCTACCGTTTACGCTCGGAAGTGGCATTTTTAGAGCCAGCGGTCTTGCCATGATGCACACACTCAGGATTCAGTGGCAGAACCAGGCATTAACCTATGTCTTCACCAACTCCTGAGAGTAACGACAAGGTAGGCAAGGCAGCAGCAACAACCGATGGTTACAGAAGTCGTTTTCTGCATGGTCGCCAGCATACTACACTTCCCCAAGCCTCGCCAAAATATTTTCTCATGGCTTCTGCCAAGACGTGAAGGAAAAAGAAATAAGTCAGGAAGGGAAGACAGCTTGCACAGAAGGAAACCTCATTTTTCTGAGGAAGAGAATTGTCTGAAACTTTGATCTTTCCCAAAAAGCATCATTATACAGAGTTTTTCATTTTGCTTTATATCTGAATTTTTCTTAAATTCTGAATCTCTTCCTAGTGCTTACACTTGTAACTCTGCATACCCTCAATCCTTTCTTTACAGATCTGAGCTCTTTTATTATTATCCTAGCTCATAAATCATTTATTCATGGTTTGTGCTACAGGGATCCTTACTTAGTAAAATTTTGCCTCCTCAATTCTGTAATAGAATATTCCTTACAGTAGCAATTAAATCTATACAATAGCCAAAGAAAAAAATTAGCATACATTTTTTCTCTTTTTTTTTCCCTCAACTCTGCAAACCAGTTTAGCTGAGCATATTAACCTTCTAATGTTTGCCTTAGTAGTAGTAGATACACTTGTCCACAAGGACAGGCCACACCCGGCCCCTCCCCCAGCCCACGTCCTGTGCCTGGATCACTTGTTTTACTAGCTTTCCCTACTACCTTTTAACATTCCATTACACACGATAAGAAAAACATTTGAGTAATAAGAAACCATTCTTCTCACTCTTTAAGCATTTGCAACCCTTCTGTTTGGAACTTCTGTTGTGTCCTGCCGTAGTATTTCTCAATTCATTTTTGTGCAATTACATAGACCCAGACTCCACCACAAATAACTTTTCTGTATCTTAGCATTCATTTTCTGAATGACTGAAGGTTGACCTTTGGTAGTTTTTAATATTTTTATAACATGTATTCGATGGGTACAATATGGTCACTTATCAATCAAAATATCATCTCATATAGCTATCTATTATAGTGTGTGTGTGTGTGTGTGTGTGTGTGTGTTTGGAGTGAAAGATCTAAAAATCTGCTCTTTTATCAAACTTCCCACATACAACCAATCTAAAATTGCTAAATAATATCTTCACATTGTACATGAGAACTCTAGACTTGTTCACCAAATATGTTTGCAACTTGCTATCCTTTGACCTTTCTGTAGTAGTTTTTTCAAAGGATTTTTGGGCTCAAAATTCCCTCCATTCTAACACACTCAAAAATGTTTGTTTCTTAATTAATAAATAATATTTTGTCTAGGGAGAAAATTCTGAAGTGTTGACCCACTATTTTTTGTAAGATGTCTGAACTTAGGCTGTTGCTTTCTACTGGACCCTTACTTGAAATTTGTGTTTCTCATTCTGGGTCAGAACTTCCTGGGTAATAGCTCTTTCAAGCTTAGATTTTTATATTATTCATCAAAATATTCTAAATGCTTTATGGGTCATTATTCTGGGTTTTTTAGGATGTACATATGTTCTTGCCTATTATTTTTCTCCAAACCTTTTATCTCTTTGCTTCCATTTCCACGTGCTTGTTTTTTCTATTTTTCTCACTGTGTTTTCATTCGTCTCGTCTTCGTTATGCCATTACTTTGCCTTTACTTTTGTAACATTTTATTTTTTACTTCCATTTTTCCTGAGCTTAGCCAATTTACAATTCATATCTTTGTATTTCTAGCCACCTTTGCCTGAGCTCTTTTATTTCTGCTTTGTGCTGTTACTAAATTAGGTTATTGGACTCATTAATTTTTTAAAGGTGGTAAAATTTTTATAATACTTATCTGTAACATAGTTTAGTATATAATCTTTATTGGCACACTGTTTCTCTTTTCCTTTTCATCTTTTTATAGTAATAATTTTGTATATGTCTGTGTTGAGTTTGTTACACTTTAATTTTTATCTGTGAGTAAATTGAGTTCTTACAAACCAGTTATGGGTATAAGGAACATGAGAAAAAGCTAGGAGAGGTTTCTTAAATGGCAGAAAATTTTCCAATGTACCATATTTGTGTCATGACCTCTTTGCAAACTCACTTTTCTCTAGGCATGAGATTAGTCAATTGCAGGGATATTTGTAACCTCTGCAGACCCACCACCTCTATAAGCACACCCTGCTTTGTGGGAAGAGTGTTAACAAAACAATTCTTCACTTAGGTACCCTGTATATTTCTCAAAACAAAACCCACCTGAAGGAAAACTTTCAGGGCAGCCGACACACCAGATTCCAAATTTCAAACAAGGGCTTGTATTGCCTCTGTTGGTGAGGTCTCTTAACTTTTAAAAAGAAACTTATTCTGGGATTACCTATGTGAACTGCCTTCTCTCACTCCTCCCATCCCTGTTTGATCACCACCATAATTACACCATTTCTTCACCCTTGTTGTTCAGAATTTTTTTTTTAGTCCCTTTCTCATCACTGGGCACAATGCTTAAGGCCCACAACTTCAAGAAAGAAAGGTTTATTGTAGCTCCCAGTTCAGAGGCCCCAGGTGAGCTAACAGCGGGGCCTGGCTGAATGGCATATCAGAGGTCGATCCCATAAGGTCGGGAAACAGAGAGCAAGAATGACAAAACCTGAAGCAAAAACATACCCTTCCAGGCTCTGCCTTCCGTTACACCTCCTTCCAACCGCGCTCCATCTTCTAGTAGCACAGAAAATCTCCAGTGGATTCACTCAATTGAGTCGATTGATCCAACCACCTTCCAAGCATGTGAGGCTTGGGAACATTCCAGATCTAAACCATGACGTTACCCTATTTCTCCTTTTCCTAAAGGGAGATATTACATTTTCATTTCTCATTCTTTTTGTTGTGCTCTTGTTGCTTTTGGGAGAGTCCAAAGAAAAGGTGATGAATATCAATTTTACATGACCAACTTCAAATGGGCATAGAGGATCTTCTTAAGGAAAAACCAATTTTGTAACTAAAATGGCATGTGGAGAGCAATAACTATAAAAGGAAAAAAGAAAGAAATTCAACTTCCTGGCAGAAATTCTCTTCTTCATAAAGTGGGCCATCGTAGGTACAATATACTCCTGGGTTCTGATTAGCTTTTCACATAGGCTGCTCATTCTGTCAGAAAAGCCATAGCTAATCATCTTGGTTGGCACAACTTGTTAAAAAGGAGGTCATTATGCTTCAGTCCCTGAGAATTTCCTTTGCAACAGTTGCTACAGACTGGTAACAATTACTGTAATTTTTATTTTAAAGCCTCCTTGTAATAACAATGAGAGGATGGCTTATCCCACCATGGTATTAGATATATTTATTTTTATGTATAAATAAAGTCATGAAATGAGAACACAAATGTGTTTGATAAAAGAACCAGTTACACACTACAGCAGATCGGTTTAGGTTTTTTGTTTTTTAGTTTGGGTTGGTTGGTGGGAGAAAGACAAGAGAATATTCACTGCTGAAAGCATCACAAAAACCACTGTCACATTTGACATTAAAGTTAATTGTGGATGAACTGAAACTTCTGACAGATTTTCTGCAGCCAATAATTTAGTAAAAGTGCTCTGCTTTGGAAAGCCAAGAATGTCAGCTTAAGGTCAACTCTCAGGACACTAAAATGCCCCCTTTTATAACAAGATGTTAAACCAACTATTTTTGCGTCCTTTAAAACCAAAAAGTAAATGCTAGATACTAAGTGTCCCTACCCTAACAGGTGAAGGACGAGATCATTTCTCTCGAACCTGAAAGGCTTGTGGTAAGAAATTAGTTTTGCTATGACCTGTTCATCTGCCATCTTAAACGCATAAAATGATTAAAGTCAAAATAACTGAAGCGCAGAATTGACTGCAGAAAGTTACAAAGGGCTGCAATACTCCCTCTTGCCATCAAAACGTGAGGAGGACAAGGAACAGAAGTTTCCAGTAAACTGCTAAGGGCGTTAGTCCTTGATCGCATGATCTGTATAGGGTCCAAGACCATTGTCAGAACGGTGCCTTGAAACGTCTGAAGAAGCTGAAGCCATTGATTTTAAGAGAAAAAAGAAGAAGAAAAAAAATCCTTAAGAACAAACTGATGGAGACATATTAATAGCTTTTTCAATAAGACATGGGCCACATAGTGAGAAAAATGCTGATCTGGGTCTGTCCTAAAGCGAGTAGAAGGTGCTCAGCAACCGTCCTAAATGTGTGAGCTGCTGGACCTCAGAGGTAAGAATGAACATGGTATGAACTGCCACCGTCAATCTGTGAGAGTCGGGACTAGAGCGCTCCACCGGTGTCTCAGGTACTTTTTAATTGCTGCGACACATGACTCGATACACAAGAGGCACAAATCAGGGGAAGAAAAGTTTATTTTAGCTCAAAGCTCCAGAAGGTCTCAGTCTATGCCTGGGCAGTTGGCAACAGTGGAAGCTCATGACGGAGGCAGAGGTGGAGGCCGCTCCACACAGCATTGCAAACAGGAAGAAGCCAAGTTTCAGAAGGAAGGGAGAAAGTAGCACTTATCCTTTCAGGTCCTGTCTCAGTGATCCACCCCTTCTATGTTTAAGCCCGTAATCTATCACGTCTCTAATCTACAACCTACCACTTGCATGTCTTCCACCACACGCCTACAATCTACCACACACCCATAACCCACCCCTCTGGTCCAGGCCCTCGTCTCCTAACATCACATGGTTCCACAGATAATCCGTAACATCTAAATATATGAGAATTTGGGGAAACATTCCGGATCCAAAACACAATAAGCAATTTCTATTAAAGTTGTCTGAAAACACTTACTCCTTAGATATTTGTCTAATTTTCAAGTTGTTTATGTTAGGAAGACTGAGCAAGTACCAATGATCATGATCGCTGGAAGGCCAGTAGACATTTCATTAAGAGTGCATGGAGACACAGCAGAAGTTGGCTGAAACATCGCTCCAGTTGCAGAAATAACAAGAAACAATAAATTTGTTTTCTACTAGCATGGAATATTTGACTCATTTAATAGACCAGTTATTATCACCTCAGAGCAACTGTTTTCAGATGATGGAACAGGAGTGTGTGTTTACCGAACAATAACACTGCCTTTTCGTTCAGGGATGGAGGAATGGTGACCTTTATAAAAACCCTGGGTTGAGATGAAATGAAGCTGGAGCTGGTTGGTACAGCAGGAGCCCGAGTTTGGAATCAGTCCTGGCTCTGTCCTTGCCATCAAGCTAGTCATTTTCAAGTTGTTGTTCTCCTACCAATATGGCTGAATTATAACCTGGCCCTCCTTTTTTTCTCATGAGTAACAGTTGTGAAACTGTTCGTAAAATCTCTGTAAATGCTAATTTTGTTAGTAGGAATGTGTTAGGAGCTATGTAATGTAGAAAAGCAGAAGCTGCACAGAAGAGGGTGAACATAGATTCTGTTCCCAGCTCTGTCATTTTTAAAGAATATATAATAATCACACCAGCTCCCTTTGTCCAGTGTCTGCTACATGCTCAGCACATTTTCAGAGATTTTAGCTTATTTACTCTCCACAACAAACTTGAAAGAAAGATGTTTACCCCCTGATTTCAATCAGAGAACCAAGGCTAAATAATATTAAGAACTTCACTCAAGGTCAAATGGCAAATCAAAAATCAGCCCCATGCACTGGTGTCTACAAAGCCTATGATTGCTTATTTTTCCCCATTGCACCACGCTGAGCATGACAAACGTCATTCTTTAGGCTTCAGAACTCTCCTCCGTGAGCGAGGATTTGAACCACATGGTAATGAAACCATCCTTTCCCACTAAACACTCACCATCACAGCACGGTTTTCTAAATTTATCAAATTTCGCATGTGAAGAAGCCTCCTAGAATTCCAAGTTCACGTAGTTTGCAAATGCTGAACTCTAGGAATCTCTACAGTCAGACTTTCATATTTAGCTTCTAACCTTCTAACAAAGGTCTTTAACCTGAACAATCATTGTGCTGTTTTATTTGTACAATCACACAGGTCTCGGTTCTGCATTTGTCGTCTCTTCTACTCTGGTCAAATACTTGGTGCTTTGCTAGCTCTACCATGTGCCATTCCTTGTGAAGTTTGAGGAAATGTACCCTAGAATAGTGTAGGTCGAGGAGTCCTCTGCCAATTCTAATACATCCTCTCTCCACTGAGATCATCTTTAAAAAAAAAAAAAAACTACCTTACTTCTCATAAGTTTGTGCACACTCAGCTAGAATTGTGGGTATCATTTTTCCCTGTGCCCACTGGTAATTATCATTGCTTATTTCTTTATTTTTAAATTCATCCAACTCAGAAAAATAATGTTACCAGTTAGAAATCACAGCTGGCCTGAGAAGTAATAAAAGGAAAACCGTCATGTTTGGTACTTCACTGGTAAGATTGGAAGTGGGGAGACAGTGAGAAGAGTGACACACTCGGCCTCCCACGGAGGAGCAGAGAGGCCGGCCTCAGAGGTGGCCAGAGTTCACCACACAAGCATTAGTGGAGAGGGGGGGCACTGGGGCAAGCACATCAAAAACATCATCAAAGGGACATTTTCTACCTCCCTGACAGCCACCACATGCAGTGACAGATGACTCAGTTGTAGCTGCACCATGCCCGTAAAAGCACAGAAGAAAAAAAATTAACTACCAAGGTCAAGGATGTCGGCATACGACAAGCCCAGAGAGGATGCAACTGATGCCAAATACTTGTGCTATTCATTTAAAAACTAGGGAAATACCATCTCATCATGGCAGACACTCTCGTCTCAACCTAGGAATCCAGTGTGAGCCTAAACTGCCAATACTGCCCGAGTATCCCCAATATTCTCTACCATCAAGCCTCCAAGGGTGACAAGCAAGCATCTTACACACAACGGGAGAACATGCCGTACTGGTCAACTGCTGGTAAACTTTTTGTCGTCCTTGGAGATGCTTGGCTGAAATACAAGCTTTTAAGGCTCTCTGCTGCCTACAGAAACTCAGCCGTTCTGTCCGCGCAAGTTGACCTCTTTTTCAACCTCCTGAATTTAAAATTAATGCAGCATAACTTTTCACTGTGTGATTGAAGATTCCAAACTCTGAAATGTAATCATATGCAAAATGTTAGTAGGGCAAGAGATCAAGGGCATGTATAAGACAATGTGACACATTCGGAGGCCAAGTCAGAAAGGCCAAGACAGAAAAGAAATTGCAACTAGCAAGGACAAGAGCGAGCAACAGGGCCAGGCTTTATGAATACATTAGCAGCCAGAGCAAAGTGTAGGCTCCCCGACTGTTACCGTAAGAAGGGAAACAGAACACAAACGAATAATAGGGTGAAAGAAACATTAAACATCTCCACCATTATGACATATAGAGCAAGTGCCTGGATAGTGGATGCAATTCTTGGCAATAATAAAAGCAAAATAATCAATCAATAATCAGAAGCCTTTTAGTAAAAGACCTGAAAGAAAAAATGAAAGTCAGTCTGATCAAAAAGTACTTTACCTGGTGGCCTCGGTGGCACAGTCCTGTAATTCCCAGAGCTTTGGGAGACTGAGGATGAAGGATCACACGTTCAACCCCAGCCAGAGAAACTTAGCAACTTATCAGGACTCTGTCTCAAGAAGCAAAAATAAAAATGGGCAAGGGATGTAGCTGAGTGTGAAGACCCTGGCTTTAATATCCTCGCACCTTAGGAAGGAATGAAGGAAGGGAGGAAAATAGGAAGGAAGAAAGGAAGGAAGGAAGGAAGGAAGGAAGGAAGGAAGGAAGACATAACAGTGACTTTAACCAATTTCCTATTGGACATTGCTGAATGTCTCAGTCACTGCAAATTCAATTCATGCAAAACAAAATCCATCACATTTTTCTCTCCCAAAATATTTGCTGTCACTGCGAACGACACTGGCTTCAAACCTGGAAACTTCGGGTAGCTTTAACACATCTTCTTCTCAATCTTAGAGTCCATTATCTGCAACTTAACACATTTTTCATTCAAAACTTCTACAAGAAGGAGGAGAAAGAGAACAAGAGGAAGAGGAAGAAAGGAAGGCAAGGTAGGAGAGGGAGGAGAGGAGACGAGGGAGGAGGAGAAGAAAGCAGCAAAAGCGGCAGCTGTGAAAATTTTTAACAATAAGAAAAAGAAAAAGCCTAAATTCGCTGTCTGCTGAGCTCTTGATCCCCTCCTTGCTCTGTGCGCACGGCTTTCCTTACCTTTCGTCTCCTAATGTAACTCATCCATTGCCAGCTGCTTCTCAGGATCCACTTATTTTATGAGCCACACTTACTGTAGCTATTTTCCAAAACCACAGACGTGTCCTGTCTTCCACCTCATCTGCTCTTTACCTGACTTCAGTGGTGGGACGGGCCAGCACAGGTCCGCCATCTTTGCCCTATTTGGTGCCACACTTCTTAGAATACTCACCTTCCACCCTCATCCAATGCACACCATTTCAAGGAGCGACAGGACGCAGAGGCTGAACAGGAACTCCACTTAGCATTCTGAGGCTCTTCAGCCACGTGAGCACCTTGAGCTATG